>ML102041.1:38475-50216 GCA_003697995.1 Taxidea taxus jeffersonii | reverse complement strand
GAGAAGTGATAAAATGATCAGGTGGCTCAACACTTTTACAGCTAAATGCATCCAAGGGATTTTTAAAACCAGAGTCTGTTTCCCTGGAGGCTATTAGGGTGTGTACACATTCGGCTGCATCCGGGACTCGGCAGGAATCGCTTCTCCCCCCCAAGCCCCGGGAGCATTTCCAATCTATTTTATTTTTGTTGTTGTTGTTTTAAGATTTTATTGATTTATTTGACAGAGAGAGCGAGTGACACAAGCAGGCAGAGCAGCAGAGGGAGAGGGAGAGGCAGGCTCCCCACCGAGCAGGAAGCCCGACACGGGGCTCGATTCCAGGACCCCGGGATCCTGACCCAAGCCAAAGGCAGTCGCCCAACCGACTGAGCCACCCAGGCGCCCCTGCAGTCTATTTTCTATTGCCACCTCCCTCACTGCCCCTTCCTCTTCCTCCTCACCTTTCCTCCTTCCACCTCCTGAATGAATGCACTCCTCAGGGGCTGTTTCCTACCTTTTCTCTCAGTCTCTCTCTTGCTGACCTCATCCACCTGGATGGCTGCAGCTCAGGCTACTCTCCACAAGATGCCCAGATCTTTATCTTTGGCCCTATTCTCTTTAAAAAGCCAGGGACCACGTCCACAACTTCTCAAGGGGCTCCCCCGACCAGGGCAATCTGCTGACACCAAGAATCAATCAGCCGGTTTGGAAACACACGCTCTTTCCCTCCACACCAACGCCTTCCCCAGTCTCTCATTCCGTCTGCAGCATCGCGGACGCCCGGTAACTCAGGAACAAGACTTTGGATGCATCTTTGATTCCTCCTCCTGCCCACTTCCCACAGTAACCATCCCCCACACCCTGTCACTTTTTTTTTCTTTATTCCACTTTCATAATCTTCCTCTCTTTTCTGTGTGCACCGCCACCTCTCAAGTTCAAGACTTCATACTTCCTCCTCCTCAGACAAAGAGCTTCCTAATCCTTACTTCTCTTCCAGGTTCTACCTGGTTCAACAGTTCACTGCACAGCCCACCTCTGACCCTGGTCCTTACCCATCAGTGGAATAAAACTCAAGAGTGTGTTCACTGTTGCATTGCCTGCATCTAGTACAGTGTCTGGTAAAAGGTCATTAAACAAATGTTCGTGCCGAGTAAATAAATGAGTTTCCTAATGCCTACCAAATACCACCCGGGAATCATGAGATCTTATACTCTTAGGGTTAAAAGCAAATCTAAACGTCATCCAATCGAAGTCCTTATTTTAAGGACCAGGACTGAACAAACTGTTCGGCCGCCCAGCCCGTCTACACTCGCAGCCCGTCTACACTCGCAGCCACATCTCAGCAGCAGTACTCGCTGTCTGCTCTTGATTTTGACTCGGGTCATGATTGCAGGGTCGTGAGACTGAGCCCCACATCAGGCTCCAGACTGGGCCTTGAGCCTGCTTAAGATTCTCTCTCTCCCTCTTCCTCTAACTGCCTCCCTGCTCTAGTCCATGTGCATGCTTAGTCTCTCAAAAAAAAAAAAAAAGAAAAAGAAAAAGCAATTAGGTAGAATTCCTTTTTTTAATTTGACAGAGAGAGATCACAAGTAGGCAGAGAGACAGGCAGAGAGAGAAAGGAAGGGAAGCAGGCTCTCTGCAGAGCAGAGAGCCCTATGTGGGGCTCGATCCCAGGACCCTGGGATCATGACCTGAGCCAAAGGCAGAGGCTTTAACCCACTGAGCCACCCAGGCGCCCCGCAATTAGGTAGAATTAAAAGCCCAGTTCATACACTATCTCCTCTAGGAAGCATTCTGTGATTCTACAACAAACATGATCTGTCTCTCAAAGAACCTGTGGCACTTCATGTACCCCTGCCTCAGATACTGGGGTGTATGGATCTCATCTGCCCCGCAATGGTGTGAGGGGCTTATATGTATGTATCTTTGCGTTCCCCACAGCAACCAATGTCTGTGCATGGTGGGTACCGAACACAGGGTTATGGAATGAATGAATGAATGAATGGATGAATGAATGTTAACTCTATTCCAAGCCAAGTGGATACAAACAGAACATGGGTGTCTTGGGACCCATGTTGAGAAGTTTGTGCGGGAAATGCGAGAAGTGCTAAGCCTGTCCTAGAGACAACAAGTTCGGCTTGGGGAAAACGGTCCTCAGTCCTTCCCTCACAAGTGCAAGGGCAACATGCAAACATAACATGACGAGTGGCCCAGGGCACAGAGGCGAGCACAGCGGTCACTGTGAACCTGCAAAGCTCAAAGCGTTTTGAGTACAAGATTTTGTTCTTTGGTAGAAAAGGGAGGGATTGTTTTTAACTCATTTCATTTGATTCATGTCTCTATGGATGTGACGTGGGCAGAAGTGTTCTGTTAGATAGACGGGTAATTTGAATATAGAGCTTCTCTGATCTAGCTATACACATTCCAACCTCCTCCTCGAACCCCTCCATCTTCTAAATAGAAAAGACATGTGAGCAGGGCTTCTCAACCCCATCACTATTGACATTTTTTAGTCAGATAATTCTTCGCAAGGATGGGCTCTCCTCTGCATTGCGGGGTGTTTAGCAGCCTCCCTGGCCTCTCACTAGAGGCCAGATGTGTCCCCTACTTGTGACAATCAAAAATGTTTACAGATGGCCAACTGTCCTATGGGGGAACAAAAATGTCCCCAGTTGAGCCAACCAGTGCAGAATAACCAAGTTGCTCAACACCATACAACACACCAGTAATCTAACCAAGAAGAGAGTAACCCCCAATGGAATGTTCTGGTCAAACCACACACTACCTTCTCTTCAATGCCTCGTGGCTGGTGAGACATAGACTCTGGGAGCTGGGATGAACTCAGAGTAGCACCTCTGGTTTCCTAATGCCTCATCATCCTACATGGGGATCCACAGCTCAGTGTCAAAGAGACATATTCCTAACAGAGGCTGAAGGAAAAACTCAGGCCAAAAATACAAGAGTGATCCCAACCCAACTCCACCTGCTTAAGGCTTAGCAACTGGATCTCGGACAAGTAGCATTTTCCCTGATACCCTGGATACTAAGAAATGTGGTCACAAGGCCCCATTGAGAATAGGTCCTCTCCCCCTCCAATCAGCTTGGTCTTCAGGGGAAACTCCCACACTCATGTTTTTGACTCAATCCTTTACACCCTCACCCCCTGCTTCTCCTTCTGTTTGCTTCCCCTTCTGTATTGTAAAACGTCTCCTTGCACTCACACCCTCTGTGGCCCCCACTTTGCTTCTAGAATTTGTCTTCACTAGAACCTGAGAACCATCTCCTTGCTTCCATATTCTTATCTTTCATTTCCTAAAAAGACCCAATCATTTCAAGCAAGCTATTTTTAGGAGCTGTCGGTGAGGACTAAGCAATCATCACTCTTCTGAGTGAACTGCTTAGCTGAGCACTCATGTACCAGCTGAGGGGGCAGAAAAGGACTGTCCATTAATGCACTGCTCTTTCTCCCCAAATTCCTTCCTCAAACCTACCTTTATGCTCTCAGTCCAGCACTCTGACTAACCTCTCTGTGAGGAACATCACAGTTACCAGCCCTGGAGGACCCTGCGTTCCCCCCCGGAAATAGCTTGCATTTTCCTATTTCAGAGTATTCACTTGGTAAAAGACATTCAAGGATCTAGTACTATCAAGATGGCAGAACAAAAGGAACCTCTTGCTACAAATTTCTAGAAAACTAGATTAAGTACAGGAGTGCGTTTTCAAATGGATTTTAAAACATCTATTGTTAAACTTCCAAAATATGAAAGGAATCTTCTAAGAAGGAAAGAAAAACATAAAACCAAGCATGTGAACCCAAATTGCAGCTATCCCTTGGACCGTGATTAGTCCTGGCAACCTAGAAGATTTAATGGATGGGTTTTAAGGCTCATTCAAGAGCAAGAGATAAGGTCTTAGAAGCGGATGTAAGCAGAATTTGACATTAAAACTCGGCATTAAGCGGGAACACTTGAAAGACTATACCCTGAGTTAACAACAAACTGCAGAAAAATCAGCTCCACAGCAAAAGGGGATAATGAGGAAGCTTCTGTCTGGGTGAATGAAAAGCAAAACCCTGAGAAATCAAAACCCAAGGCTGTGTGTCACATGCTTCGCAAGCTGAATTCACATTACATGTGCAGGAGGGTTTAGAAACCTTAAGCCAAAAAAAAAAAAAAAAATCAATGTGAAAACCAGACCCAGTAACTTCCCAGGGTCAAGTGAGAGAACAAACAGAAACGCTCTGTGAGGCTCCACTCTCACAACCCTGACTATGTTGCATTCCCACAGGAAAAACCAGCATCACTAGACATGAGCTTGCAATCAGAACTTTTTAATCATGTAAGGAAACAATTCACTATAAGGAAAAGCCAGCTGATACAATAGACAAGAGAATTAGAACATTGCAGCTTGAAAATAGTAGAAAAGTATATATGGAGGGAAATCGGATACAAGGAAAAAAATATTAAGTGGCAAATACAATTTCTTGTAACAAAAAAATGTAAACATTGGAATTAAAGGGAACAAGTAAATTAACTATTAGGTTGGACACAACTAAGGGGAGTATTAGTGAGCAAGTAGACATATATGAGGAAGCTCTCCAGCATACAGCCAGAGAGATAAAGAGATGGAAGATAAGAGACAGGGAGAACAGATTGAAAAATCCAAAATATAACCCATGGGAGTTCTAGAAAGAGAGAAATGAGAGAAAGGAAAGAGACAGTATTTTAAGAGCTAACGGATAAATTTTCCAGAATTAATGAAAGCTATAAATCCTTCAATGAGTTCTAAGAAGGATGAACAAAAATAAACCCAAACTATATGCATTCCAGTGAGATATTAAAAGAACTAAAATTATTAAGAGAAATTCCTAAAAGCATCCTGAGAAAAAAGATTATCTATAAGAAACAACAATTTGATTATCAGCTATAATCCAGGGACCAGAAGATCATGGAATAATATCTTACAGTATTAAAAATACTCAGCTAGGGGTGCCTGGGTGGCTCAGGCCTCTACCTTCAGCTCAGGTCATGACCTCAGGGTCCTGGGATCCAGCCCCACATCAGGCTCTCTGCTCAGCAGGGAGCCCGCTTCCCCCTCTCTCTCTGCCTGCCTCTCTGCCTACTTGTGATGTCTGTCTGTCAAATAAATAAATAAAATCTTTAAAAAAAATACTCAGCTACATTACTTCTCAAAATTGAGGTTAAAATAAAGCCTTTCTCAGAAAAATAAAGGAAATTTTACCATTCCAGCTCAAGTGATATAAATATATAAATATAAATATATATAAATATATAAGCAATATAAATATATAAATATATATACTATATAATATATAATATACATTTATAAATTATATATATGATTTATATATATGTTATATATTTATAAATGTATTATAAATACATTTATATATAAATATAAATATATATAAATGAATATAAACAATATTTATAAATAAATAAATATCATTTATAATGTTAAAATAAATAAATATTTATTTATAAATATATTATATTACAATTTATAAATATAGATTATAATATAAATATTTACGATATTAATAAATTAATAAATATTATAAATAAACAAAATAAATTTCTATATAAATATATATTTATAAATAAATATAAAATATTATGAATTCATAAATGTGTATTATGATATGCATTTATATATAAATGTATATTATATATAATATAAATATATATAAATGTATATTATATGTATATAAATATAGTGAATAAACACTATACAGTATTCCTCAAGCAGGAAATTCAGATGGAAGAAAAGAATTGCTTACAAGAAAATGGCACAATGAGCAAAGGGTAATAGTAAATATGAGGACAAATCTACAATAAAGGCACTGATTAGATATATGATTACACAGGTAAACAGACGTGTAGATGGGTAGGTAGATTGTTTAATTTTGAATACACACACACACAAGATGGAACTATAGCGTTAGACAACAGGGTGATCAGAGGTACAGGAGGACAGACTTGCAGATAAGCAAGTGAAGGAAGGTATGTGACCAGGATACCTGCTAAAACTATTTCTATTCAATACTGTAAGTGAAGCACTAGTCAATGTAATCAACAAAGTAAAAAAGAAAGAAAAGACATATAGACTGAAAAGGAAAAAACAAAGTTGTCGATATTCACTGTCGATGCTGTCTACACACGAAATAGGAGAGAGCCAACAGGAAAAAATGCAAAGCAATAAAGGAGCTCTACAAGGATGCTGGATATGAAATCAATATTCGAACACACAGGTTCTCATATAACTACAACAAAGAATAAGAAAATTCAATGATAAAAAGATACCGTGTGATAGTATCAAAGCTATATGGTGTGTAAAAACAAAATTCAACAAAAGATACACAATAAAATATGTAGGGAAAAAAACTTAAGCTCTCTTGAGGGATTTTAAGGAAGGTCTAAGCATAGGAAGAAATAGGTCATGTTGGGGAATGGAAAAATGAACGAGCTTAAAGATAGCAATCCTCTCCTGAAGCAATCCCTAAATTCAGTTACAATCAAAATCCCATTTTTAAAATGAAATGTGACAAGCTGATCCTAAAAGTTATATGGATGAATAAAGGGCCAATATACATGATAATATGGCAGAGGTATGGGGAGAATTTTCCTTAATGCATCAAAACTACACAGCTATTAAATCTATATTATTAAGACGCATCAAAGGGAATATGCAATTAGACCACTGCCTAGAAACCGTGGGAGCCTGTTGACTATCTATTAAATGGTGTTGTGGCAAAGGACTAACCATAGGGAGGATGAAAGATGAAATTAGACCTACCTCACACTGTATGCAAAAATTAATTATGAATGGATTCAAAGAGCCAAATATGATAAGCAAAACTGAAAAAAAGCTTAATACAAAGAACTTATTTTTTATCTCAGTATGCAGAATTTTTAAACAAGACAAAATAGGCCAAAGTCATAAAAAAGCAGATAAATTTTACCGCACTAAAATTAATAACTCTGTGTGACAAACAGGACCATAAATAAAGTGGAAAGGACAAGCCATTTGAGGAAAAAGATATTTATAACCCAAAAATCGTATCTAGAATACTTACAAGAACCCTAACAAATGAAACGAAAAAAAACCCACAAACTACCTAATAGAAATACAGGAAAAAGATAGGAAACTACAATTCACATAAGAAGAAATCCACCGGGTGTGGTGCATAAACAATGAATCTTGGAACACTGGAAAAATAAAATTAAATTAAAAAAAAAAAAAGAAGAAATCAAAATGGCCAATAATGTTCCATGCTCAATTTCATTAGTAATCGGGGAGAATGCAATTAATGCAATAATTAGATTTCATTTCACATGCATCAGATTGTCCAATTTAATTCTGATTGCCTGAAGTGTTGTGGAAGATACAGAAATGGAGACTGCAAACAGCAGGCACGTAGACAGGGGTCACTCTGGAAAGCAATGTGGTAATAGCTGTTAAAGTTGGAAATGTGCAGGGATGTCTGGGTGGCTCAGTTGGTTAAGCAGCTGCCTTCGGCTCAGGTCATGATCCCAGCGTCCTGGGATCGAGTCCCACATCGGGCTCCTTACTCCACAGGGAGCCTGCTCCTCCCTCTACCTCTGCCTGCCTCTCTATCTGCCTGTGCTCGTGCGCTCTCTCTCTAACAAATAAATAAAATCTTTAAAAAAAAAAAAAAAGTTGGAAATGTGCAATTCCACTTTTAGGCATCTACCCTAGAGGAAATGTCACATCCTTGCCCAAGGAGACACAGGAGGACATTTTAACATCACTTTAACAAGGATGATCATTTTAACATCACTTATAGTAGACAAAAGCCTGGCTCCTTTCAGGAGGGGAGTAAGTGAACAACCTTCAATTTATTCATACACTGTAGTTCTATGCAGAAAGTAAAATAATGAAATAAGTGTGCGTATAATAAGACTGGTTAATCTTAAAAATTAATGTTCGCTTTGCTGCAAAAGGACACACTCCATGTATCATTTATATAAAATTCTAAAACTCACAAAAATTCACATACATACTTTATTAATACATACATATGTAGTAAAATTACAAAATGCACATGGTAATGAAATTTTAATTCCAGAGGAGTGGTGACTTGTGGAGAGAGGGATAAGGGACAAGGGTGCATAAATGTAATATTGATTTCTTAAAAAATGGGAGCCAGTGAAGCAAGTAAGACAAATATTATGATCTATTTAATCTTCATGGTGGTACACGAGTGTTTCTTAATTGTTTTTTATACTAAATGTTTGATATATCACAATTCAAATAAATGTTTAAGAGAGATTCAGGAGATATTCTTTTTTATTTGTTTGTTTTGTTTTGTTTTAAGATTTTTTACTTATTTGACAGACAGAGATCACAAGTAGGCAGAAAGGCAGAGAGAGAGAGGGAAACAGGCTCCCTGTGGAGCAGAGAGCCCGATGCGGGACTCGATCCCAGGACCCTGAGATCATGACCTGAGCCAAAAGCAGAGGCTTTAACCCACTGAGCCACCCAGGCGCCCCTTCAGGAGATATTCTTACTAATTAAAGCACACACAGTTGGCAAAGATGTGGGTAATCTAATCCACACTGATAAGGGACATTTTTAGTACAAACTTTCCTGAGGGAGACCAGGCAATGTTTCTAAAGAGTCATAAATATATGCATAGCCTTTGCCCCAATAATTCCAGTTCTAAAAATTCGTCCTTATGAGATCACTGAATTTGCACACAAAGATGCATTTGTAAAATCGCCCACTGGACTGTTAATTCAAATATTAAAGACACCAATCCATATAAACCATAATAAGGCACTGGCTAACATAATGTAGTCATATAATGGAGTATTTTACAATTATTCAAAATCACATGCTAAGATAAATCATGTGGTAATATAATATTTATTTTATGATGGAAAGTGTCCACAGCATACTATTAATTAGTAAGGCAGGTTGACCATAATCCCCATTTAATGTAATAAAACTATAGGTAGGCATATAGATGAAATTGTACAGATGCACGTCAGGGAGGGGTGGGAAACCCAGAAGAAATAGTTATCCAATGTTAGTGATTAATTTGACATGATGGAATTATAGATTAGTTTTCCTTCTGTGTGCTTTTTCATATTTCATAAAATAAATATAAAATATTTTTGAAATTTCAAAAAAAAACACTATATCTACAGTGGATGCCAGGTTCATGAGAGTTGTTCACATCAGCCACTGTTCACAAGTGATCATTTATTCTGTAAGAGCTGACATATTTTTAGTTGAGCAAGTAAAGACAGTGAGGGAAAAATGCCTTAGCATTTGATTGCAAAGGCACAACTGCCTGAGGTATTAGAATCTTCCACCCATAAAATGGATTGAACAACACTTGTCTCAAACTATCTCATGGGGCCACCATCACAGTAATTCATAGATGGATGCTGCTTTAAGCCTTTCAAAAGAAAGGGCTAGGTTCCAACCTCCTGAATGTCTCCAGAAGGATAGTTGGTAAGGATCTATTACCCCTCACTCTTATGGCACGAACTCCAGAATCTCCAGGATCAACCATGGAAGGAGGTCTGCCAGATGACGGCCAACGCTGAACCAACATAATTCAACCCCACTGAATTTTACCGTCCACGCGGTTTATTTACCCTGGGTGGCAGGTGTAGTCAGAGGATAGAGCATGTATCAAGCACTTTATACATCTAAATCATTTAATTCTTGTAACTCTGAGCAGTTCGTGTTATTAATCTTCACATTGTAGATAAGAAACAAGGCCATATAAGTAGGAACTGCCCAGGTGAAATTGAAACCCAGATCTATCCGAATCCAAAATTCAGTCTGGTCTTATTACACTAAATTACTTTTCATTAATGGAAGCAGCATTTCTTTAAATTTTTAGCCACGGAGCTTTTTCTGCAAAAGAAATACTACTGTAAGTGTAAATTACTTAAACAGATAAAGGCAGAAGGCTACTCTGAGTCAGCTGAGGGTGGGAAACCCAAACTCCTCTCCCCTGAGCAAGGAACAGCTTGAATAATGCTGATCCGTTATCCAGGTTATCCAAAAGGTCTTCAGTTCACCCTGACAGTGTTCAAGGGGAAGCCTCTCTATTTCAACGTAGATGAAGGTCCGTGGCAGGTTGTAATCTGTCATCTTGCTGAACCAGGTATTTGAGTTCCAAGCATAAAGGCAGCTGTGCAGAGGTGAGTTCATTACTGAGTGCAACTGGCCCACTACTCAGCACCCGTGTCGGGGCTGCCTCACCTTAGGATCACCCTTGTGGAAGACACACATACTCATGACCTCCACTGCTCCTTCTCGTTTGGGCTATCATTCATCTCTCACCTGAACCATGGCAATAGCCTCCCCACTGCTCATCCCACTTCTACTCCTGCCTCCCTTCAAATTATTCTCCCAGAGTCATCTTTTTGAAAAGTAAGTCAGATCAACAATCCCCTGTTAATACTCTAACCATCTCCCCTAATTCTCAGAATGAAATGAAAATGCCTTACCAAGTCCTATGAAACCTACTTCACCAAAGGCCTGCCTATTTGTCTTAGCTTGGCTTCCCAGGAAACAGAGCCTGAGGCAGGGGTTTAGATGCCTTTATTACTGCATGCGATCACACAAAAGCGGGTGTGGGAGGAAAAGGAAGTAAGATAGGGGAAAAGGGAGAGCTATTACAAGGGTGTATTACCAACCTGGCCATGGGAAAACCTCAAGTAACTGCATCTTGGGAGAGTCCATCAGAGGAAACCAAAGAAATTTATCTGCTGAATCTCCTATTGGTCTGAAGTTCATCACTCAGGAAGTCAACTTGCTTCTCCAACTTGCAGCTGCCCAAAAGAGTCCTGAGTATCTCATGGGTCAGTGTCAACAGGGAAGGAAGCTCCAGGGTAAAAGGTGGGGGATGCAAAGCATGAGGTGAGGGGCTGTCAGCTTTTACATGCATGGAATTGGTCAGCCACTGAAGTGGAGGCTGGCCTGGAACAATGGCCAAAAGTCCCAGAGGTGGGTGAGGCCAAGAGGCTCTGGTGTGGCCCATGTATGACCCAATGACTTCTGATCCGACTGTATCTTCTACCTCCCCGGAACTCACTCATTCTGCTCATACTGACATTGATATCTCTCAAGCACATGAGCTAGCTTCTGCCTTAGGGCATCCAAGCTAGTTATTTCCTCTGCTGGAAATGTTCTTCCCACGTCTCCACCTTGTGGCTAATTCCCAGTGCTCTGATCTCAAGTTAACATGCTACCTTGTCTTGTCGGAGGCCTTCCTGGACCACCCACCCAGACACCCTCTATGACATCATCGTTTGCTAATCTTCCACTTTTTGCTATTTGGCTTTTTCTCATTTATTCATTGTTGATCTGTCTCAAAAGAATACAAACTACGTGAGAGCAGAGACTGCCAAGATCGTTCAGTGCTGTACACAGTTGAATCAGTACAAAGTTGTAGTAGGTGCTCAATTATTTCTTGACTATTTGTTGAATGGATGGATGGCTGGATGGATGGATGGACGTGTAAATAGATAATTAAAATATATCTTGCCTGGTGAAAAAGTGCCATGAAGTCAATAGAAAGTCAGGGTGAAAGCTAAAAAGGCTAACATGTGGTCATGCAAGACAATGAACTCACCGGATCCTCAGCAGTGAAGCTTTGACTCTTGAGTCCATATGAAAATGTCTGAGCTCATGGGCTGGAGCATCCCAGCTGGGCTGCTTAGCTCAGATGTCATAGACCCACTATACCTCAGATG
>ML102041.1:13628-38075 GCA_003697995.1 Taxidea taxus jeffersonii | reverse complement strand
TCTCTTGCCTTTTAGTAGAAAGGCTAACTCAAGGCCCCCGGCTCTCCCCCGCCATCTCTGAATTCTCAACCAGGCAGTCTTGCAGATTACAATTATAATTTTCCCCCTTTTCAAACCTCTGGGGAAAGACAGGTGGGGGAGGAAGGGAGGAAAAAGTCTCCATGTCCAGCTGTCACATCCCATGGCCCCACAGCTAATACTGCAGGTAAATATTAGCTCCCGTTGAAGAATCCCAGAGAAAGTGTAAGAGAGAGGGAGAGGGGAGAGGGTGAACATGAATTTCTGCTGCTTAGCACCTTCCTGGCAGCGTGGGAAGCTGGTTGAATAAGCAAAACATGGGCTCTCAACTCCAGGCACATAAATAAACTCAAACTGATCCGCTGCTCTTAGCAGCCCATGAGGGAGGCCTAAGAAGGATGGCCCCATTGGCTCCTACCCTCTCTGTGCCCTCCAGCCACTCAGTTCCTAGAAACAAGGACTTCTCCACCTAGAGAAGGAGTTGGAGGCAGGGAAAGGCGTGAAGACACCAAGCAAAGGAGGGAGTTGTTTGCGCCAAGGGAATACCTCACATCACACCCAGGCTCATAAAGCAAGCCTGCCTCTCTCTCACCCTCTAGCTGCTCATCTAGAGTGAGATGTACCTTCCAGGCCAGAAAGTATGAGTCCTTGCCAAGATCCAAGTTTAGGGTCTTTAAGTTAGTGGTTTCCCTCATCTGGTCTCCCATGGGTTCCCCAGCCTCCTGCCCATCTGCCTAGTCCCCCCACCCCGCATTAATTTCTGACCTTCATGTTAGGCTACACTCCTTTCAGTTTCTTTCTCCCCTGTGTTCACTTGGACCAGCAGCAGCATTCCATTCCCTCTCTAAAAGTTCTGGATCATGAATACATCTTGGCTCCAAATGGACCTGGTCTTTCTTCTCCAACTTCCATTTATCTCCCTTCTCATCCCTCAACTCAACAACTCTGAAACCAAATACTTTCCCTCCCCTGAACAGGCTCTCTTCCCATTGCAGTCAATGGTGACCATTCCAGCCCCAGACCCCAGGTTTAGGCCACCGGTTCCTCCCTTTCCCCCCAGACATGTGTCCTGCCGAGCCTTCTTCCATTCTCTCCAGTTTTCCCTGCAATGCATCCTGCCTGCCACTGCTCACTGGGCCCTCATCGGGAGCAGGGACTAACTCATTCTGGATGCTTTCCTCAAGGGCATGACCTAGGCTGTAACCTCAGGACAGGGCCAGAATGAGCAAGGTTGATCTAACCCAAGAATGAGTCCACGCTGTAGTCTAGGATGGAAGCAAGAGGTTGGAACTGAAAACGAGATATTGTTCACTGCATGTGAATGTTCAAGCCAGGTCAAAAACTGTCATGTGAGTGAGCAGGCCAGAACTGGAACATAAGGTGGATGGGTCACTGACTCATTGACCAGGGGCAGTGGTTCAAGACATTGACTTTGGTTATTTCAAGGAAATCAGAGATCTGTTTTTATGGTGATAACAGCAGGGTGATTTTTTTTATAAGCACAGCAGATAAATGGATAAGGCTTCCAAACTTTTCTCCCTATGGCCCTAAAGAAGCCCTCCAATCCTAAACCCAAAGCTCTTCTCACATTATTCCATAAGAAGAAGGTTCCCCATACCTCTCGACTGTCGCAAAGCCTTCCATCCTTCTAACTTGTTCTCGGTGTTTCTCCCTGTACTGGGACCTCTCTCTGAACACTCCACTACTTCATATTTGCTCCTACTCTCGACTCCAGATGTTTGAGCACACCAGTGGTTCCCTTGCTTTTGGCTTTCAAGGATGAGCAAGACTTAAAAGGGAACCAATACAACGTGGCCAACTTTTTATTTTCTAAGTATGGGCTTTCAAAAACAGCCCCCACTATTTATACCCCATTATTTAAAGGAGAAGAAGAAAAGGAGGAGGAGGAGGAGGAAGAAGAAGGAGGAGGAGGAGAAGAAAAGGCATTTTAGCCTGTAACATTGGAAGGATATAATCTCAGAAAATCCTATAAAACAAATAAATTTAGCCCTATGAGATAATCACTACTTGCCCTATTTTCCTCATTTCACAGCAAACTGATGAAAACAGTGTCATCAACAGGCACCAACCCATAAATTAGCATTTGGGAACCATACATATAGATGCCTCATTTGACACTTAATCATAGAGTGCCTTGCGTGTTTTGTTCACTTTTTTCCCCTCTCATGTTGTTTACCCAACTTTTCAACTGCACGGGCCTTCCCAACGTGCTCGATAGTAAGACCCTTCAGGTCAAGGTCTGTCTCATATTTCTTTGTATCCCTCATAGTACACATTGTACATGGAATAAATGCCAAGTGAGTGAATGCCAGGTCAGAGCCGGGAAATACTTAAGGCACCAAAAGGTGGGAGGACAGCACATTTTCACTACCCCGCTCATGCTGCATTCATGCTTTGAATCCTCAAATGATGCCGATGACAACAGATTGATACACCTGGCGAATTTGGGTGGTCCAGCCCAAGGGACCAATAATCCATGAAACAGGAACTAATCTTCCCAAACCCCTGAGCTGTTAAGGGCAACTATTTAGAGGAAGAGCATTAGGCTGAAAGTCAAGAAAGGGTTACGTTCTTGCTTTACCTTCAGGGTGTCACTTTATCTCTAAGAGCCGTAGATGCCTCCCCTATGAAATGCCCTTATTTTACATTCATCCTGGAAGATCCTTTCCAAATCAGAATGCTGTGATTTTTTTATCTCAGTCCCATTTTATCAGTATATGAACAGGAATAACATACAGAGAAGGTTAACAGGCTTATCTGAGTTCCCCGCTGAGGCTCGGGAGAGGAACCCGATCTCTAGACCCTGATCCACCATGCAGCGTGGCTTTCCTGACCACTTGCAAGACTAAAGTCTAACATCAGAGCTAGGCCACCGCAGCCTGGTGCGTCCTGTTCCCACTACGAGGCCACTGGGTTCACAGTAAAGGTAATGAGGTACTATTTATGGATTGCCTCCTATAAGCCAAGTACTTTCCCTGCACCACCTCCCATCCTCTCAACAACCCAGCAAGGTAGGTATTAGTTCCCTTCTGCACAAGAAGGAAACTGAGGCAAGAGAAGTTAAGCGACAAATAAGAGTGGAAAAGGACAGCAGGAATTCGAGTCCTGAATCGGCTAGACAACACACCAAAGCCTGTGTTCTCCCAGCTTCAGCCTGTTAGGGGCTGAGAAGTCAAGAACCACTAGTGGCCACCCGGATCTTCCAAAACATACAACTGAAATATCTTGAATTACCCCCAGTGCAAGAATTCCACCACCACTGACCCTACTGGCATTTAAAACTGATAGGGTCAGCCCTCCTTTGCAGGGCCTTTCCTGCTCTCTGTCTCCAGGGGAACTCTGCCATCCACCCCCACACTTCTGGAGTAGGATATAAAAGGGTCGGGGCACCTGGGTGGCTCAGTGGGTTAAAGCCTCTGCTTTCCGCTCAGCTCATGGTCTCAGGGTTCTGGGATCGAGCCCGGCATCGGGCTCCTTGCTCAGCAGGGACCCTGCTTCCTCCTCTCTCTCTGCCTGCCTCTCTGCCTACTTGTGATCTCTCTCTGTCAAAATAAATAAATAAAATCTTTTTTTTTTAAAAAAAGGGTCACCTGTCATATCACCCACATGCAAATTGGGAACCTAGAGGTAGTTTCCTCCCATTTTCAGGCCATCCTCAGCACTTACCTATCTACACCTCCCTGCCCCTCCGTGTACTATTTAAGTGCAAGCTAGGATCATAAACTCCTTGGAGGACAGAAATCATTCCTCAAAACTGCTGTATCCTCTACAGAGACCAGAACTCAGTTTTATACCTACACTGTAGGTACTCCATAAGTATTTGAGAAAAAGAGAAAGGTTTATTAGGCCTGTATTTCACAAACTGTGAGCTCAAAAGTTGTTACTAAATTCTGGGCAATTCTCAGAAAGGGAAACCAGAGAAATACTAGCCCTTAATTTTGCTGTATAATTAGGAAGCAAAATGATCATCTTTGCCTCTGGGCCCCTTCTCTTTACCCTCTTACTCGTAACTACTAGTGCATCAAGGCAAACCATAGCCTTTTAAAGAACATTGAATGGAAAGTTGCTTGTTTTAATGAAGACACAGTTTCTGAGAACAAAGGAACTGGTACATCGAGATGTTGAGATGTAACGGTTTCAGGAAAATACTGGCATGAAGGGTCCAAATGCAAGTCCATCAAGAGCTGAAGACACTAAAACTGGCCAGCTGGCAGTCCCAGGGTCAGCAACAATGCACGCCCAGGAACAAATCCAAATGGCAAACTTTTCTATTCACTCTTAACAGTGTCTGCAGTGCCAGGAATCCACGGGAGGGGGTGGAAGGCAGCCGTCCTGCTGAGAAGAACCAGCACCAGAGAACACGGTCCAGACAGAAGATGCTGGAGCAGGAGCCAAAGGGTTCGGTTCAAAACAAAAGACGGGGCTTGCTAGGTCTTGTGTGTGATCAGTAAAGGAAACAGCAGCAACTCTGGAGGATGGTTTCGTCAGGCCTAACCAGAAAAGTCTTGAAAACAGGATAGGCTCCCCCCACTGGGAAATGCTTTCCCGGAGAAAATGTCCTAAGAAGGCTGATGGGGAAAACAGTAGTACTGTCCGTGGTAGACTAGGAGATGAGCCCTGCTTTCTAGATGCTTCCCAACACCTACAACCCAATACAGTCCCTTAAGTGTGCCAAGGACTATGGTTTGCAGACCACTGGAGAAGCATTAACGTATCAACATTTGGATCTAAAGACCCAGATTTAAAGGCTGGTTCCATGACGAGTTAACGCCAAACTTCTCTGGGTCTCAGCTCCTTAGCTCTGCAACATCCTCTGTCACTTCCGGGCTGAAGGGATAAAATCAGGTAATATACATCAGAGGGTTTCGTAAACCCCAAAGTGCCACACAAAAGCATTTCCTTTTATAAAGAGCCTTTCCCGCTTATTCAAGCAGCTAGGATTCGATAGGGAACTCAGAAGTCACCTAGTCCCAAGGACCAGCCTTACTATGACTAAGGATTCCAACAAAGCCAGATCGGTCCTCAGCTGACTTAAGCCATCATCAGACTGAGGAAGATCCTTCCCCATTGGGGGCTCTGGGCCACGCTGTGGGACAGAGCTGCTCACCTGCTCCTCAGTTCTCCTACGTGGTGAGCAGGGTCGTTTCTAAGGGACAGGATTGCTGTCGCCTACCCCAATGGAAGCAGCCCTTCTCTAAGGCACAACCTTGTCAGACATCTTCGGCATCCTTCTCAGTTCTAAGGGGTCTACCAGTTGCTTGGTTCTGCTTAAAATACGTGGCTCCTCACTTCTTGTAGGGTCAAGTCCAAATTCCTTAGCCCTAGGCCCTCTCTTCTCATTTTGCACACTCTTCTTGAAGACTCTCGGCCACTCCAAGGCTTCAGCTTTGAGCCAGATGACTTGAAACAGAGCATTCGTAGCCCTGACCTCTCTTTCTCTTGAGCTCTTGACTTTTTAAAACCAGCTGCCTGCAGGACACTCAGCTGTCTCCAAGGGGAGATGTTCCAAATACTGAACTGGGACGGCAAGGGCACCAACCAGTCAGAATGGCACATGTCCTGCAGTGCCGCCCACTATCCAGCCTTGCAGACCTCAGGAAGGCCTGAGCGCCCGGGGAAGTCAGGGCGAGCAGGACAGTGAAAGAGGCACACGGATGAGGACTTCTCAGGGCAGTGGTTCTCATCGCCAGTACCGAGCTGCTCTGATATTTCAACAATGAGCCCAGCCACACGGATTGGGACCCTCTGAAACTCAATCCTGGCTGTCCCACAGCCCCTCACATTGGATGTGTCCCGGCTACATTCATCTTTTCAGCCTCCCACACCTGCTCTGCCTTTTATGTCGCTGGAGCAGTAAATGGCTCTACTATCGGTCCAGTTGCCTAAGGAAGAAATCTGGGTATTCTTGCCACCACCTCCTCTCCCTGAACCCCACTGAATCCCTCAGCAAGTCCTATTCTTTGCCATTCCTAAATGGTTCTCACATACGCCCACTTTCTCCAGCCCCATCTTTAAATCTGGCCCCTGCTTTTTTCACTTCAGACGGTTTCTGTGAGTCTCCCTGACTGGAGCTATCTCCTCCAAGCCGCTCTCCCCATCCCAGCTCAAGTCACCTTCTTTAAGGCCAAATTTGCTCATGTAACTGCTCTTCTATAATTTTTCCATTTCTCTGAGGTTAAAGCACAAATATCTCCATGTGGCCTATGTGTCATTACAGAGTGTTTCAGTTCCTACTAATTCAATCTCTCTTCACCTCCCAACCATTGTCCTGCTGCTCGCTGGGGTCCCAACCCTGACCTGGGCCTCTAATACTCTCACTCCCCTACCTCTCTCTGGCCTCTGGGCTTTTGCTCATGGCATTTTTAAAAAATTTTTTTAAAGATTTTATTTACTTATTTGATGAAGACAGACACAGCCGGAGAGGAAACACAATCATGGGGAGTGGGAGAGGGAGAAGCAGGCTCCCCGCTGAGCAGGGAGCCCAATGCAGGACTCGATTCCAGGAATCTGGGATCACGACCTGAGCCGAAGGAAGATGCCCAACGACTGAGCCACCCAGGTGCCCTTGCTCATGGCATTTATTCTGTTTAGAGCTCTCCCTCACTTCTTCTTGAACCCCTAAACACATGTACACACTCTCTCTCTTTCCCTCCCTCATCTGAAGGTCTCTAGTTTGTCTTCAGGTCTACTGTGTATGTCAGTTCCCTAAGAAAGCCTTTCCTGCCCATCCACTGCCAAGACTGGGTTGGGCACCTTCCTAGGTGCCCCCACAATACCCTATAAGTCCCTGCCTCCCATCACATTTATAACACTCTATCATATCTGCCTTTTTAATTGAGGGAGAGGTTTGTCATTTTTATATTTACTTTTTTAAAGATTTTATTTATTTATTTGACAGAGAGAGATCACAAGTAGGCAGAGAAGCAGGCAGAGAGAGAGGAGGAAGCAGGCCTCCCCACTGAGCAGAGAGTGGGGCTCGATCCCAGGACCCTGAGATCACCACCTGAGCCGAAGGCAGAGGCTTAACGCACTGAGCCACCCAGGCGCCCCCATTTTTTATCTTTGAATAACCAAAGTAGAGGCTTAGTCAGGATTTGCTGAAATGAAACAAAGGAGCCCACAGCCGGGCACCTTCACACCCAAGTGATCTGTAAGTAGGAACTGGTCATCAACAGAAAGCGGCCCCCAGTGTCTGCTCTCACACAGGCTCCCCGCCTCCTGCGTGCCAACAGAGAGGCACCAACACCAGCTCCTGTGACACTCCTGACTCTCTGAACAGAAGCTGAGACGGAGAAGAGATTCGGGGAGACATTATAAATTCCTCGGCAGCCAGGGCCCAAAAGCAAGTTAGCAACTTGTAATCCTCATCTGTCAGAGTCGCTTGAATCAACATGCAAAGACAGAATCATGGTGCCCTGCCAGCCTGTCAGAGCAGTACCAAAACTGGAAGAGAAAAACAAGAATACTGAGGCAGGAGAGAAGCTGATCACATTATTTAAAATGTGTACGTGAGTGGACATATGTGTGGACCGCAGACGGAAATAGCTCTGGCCCCCTGAGTGGTGACTGGGGCGGGCATCTCCGGGGTGGGAGCGCATACCTCTGGGGAGCTTTCTAATGGATGCAGAAACCAAATAACTCTGACTTAAACTGTGAGCTTCCAAAATGCCCCAGCGCCAAATGTCTACCCGTATCCGAGCCAAGGGCAGCTGCAGGACATCAATGTCACGTCATGGTCGTGCGGGTTGGGGCGGGGGGGGGGGGGTGCGCACAGGGGTTGTTACAGAACTGCAGGCCTCCAGATGTGACCCTACCAATAGCCACCCCAGATCTGCCACACAGTTCTGTCCCACCCTGTCTCCTTGGTGCCCGTAATTCCTGGAAGGTTCTCCCCTGCAGAGCTCCAGCAGCTCTGACGCCGGTGGCAAGGCCACTCCAGGCCTCTCGGTTCTAGCCCACTGAGAAAGCAGGTGCCACTTGCCCAAGGCCAGGCCCCTGCAGGGTCCCAGGTGGGCTGAGATGAGCCGAACAGAGGAGGAGCTTCAAGCAGCTTTCCCAACACCTAAGGTCCCGCGCTACAGGGGCAAGACGCCACTCGGGTACTCTGAGCATGGCCCAGCCAAAGGTCCCGATGCAGGTTCCTCACTTCTTCCACAGCCTTTCTTTTTATTTTTATTTATTTTTTTAATTTCTTTTAAAGACTTTATTTATTTATGACAGAGAGAAAGCGAGAGAGGGAACACAAGCACAGGGGAGCTGGAGAGGGAGAAGCAAGCTCCCCGCTGAGCGGGGGCCCATATGGGGCTCAATCCCAGGACCCCGGGACCATGACCTGAGCCGAAGGCAGACGCTTAACTGACTGAGCCACCCAGGCACCCCAACTCCATGGCCTTTCTTAAAATTGGTCCTGCTGCGTATGGGAGACTGACATGGCAGGGGTGGGGTGGGGCGGAGGGATTGGTGCTCTGCTTCCCACAGCAGCTCAGGCTTCAAATATACCAAAGTTAACCCAGAGGAAACAGTTATGTTTAAACAAGCCATCAATTCTGAGGCTCTTGGTTAAAGTCCCAAGAAAGAGAAGGATTCAGACCTTGGCATCTTACCTTCTTGGGCTCAAATCCTGACTCTGTCATTTGCTAACTTTTTGGATCTTAGGCAAATTACTTAATTTCTACAAATCTCAGTGAACTCCTCAACAAGATGAGGACAGTACTTACCTAAGGCACATAACGCATGCACAGGTCTGGCATGAAGCCTGGCATACAGTAGGTGCTCAACAAACACTAATATCCCTCCTCCCTATCATAACCTCTAGAATTTAAATTAAATACACTGTGGACTTTGTCAAGAAACTGTATGCGGTAGGCAGAATAATTCCCCGTCCAGAGATGTCTACATCCTGACCCCCAGGACCTGTAAATTAAGAGAATTAAAGCTGTAAGTGGAATAAACAGTTGTTACTCAGTTGACCTGAAAATGGAGAGATTATCCCAGATTACCATGGTCTCATCTACCTATTTACATGATCTCTAATCTAATCATATGAGCTTTTAAAAGTAGAAGAGGAAGGCAAAAAAGCAGGCCAGCAATATACCTTGAGAAAAGGTCCACTCGCTCTTGCCTGGAGGAAGGAGGTCACAAGTCAGAGAATTCAGCAGCCTCTAGAAGGAGAGGCCTCTCTGGTTACAACCAGCAAGAGAAGGGAAACCACAAGCCTCCAGCTGCAAAGAAATGAATTCTACCAACAACCAGAAAGACCAGGAAACAAATTCTCCCCTGGAGCCTCCAGAAGGGAACATTCTGCTGACACCTTGATGCTGGTCTAGGGAGACCCATACCAGATTCCTGTACAGAGAGCTAGAAGATAAGAAATCTGAGGGTTTTTTAAGATTCTAAACTCGCAGGAATTTGTTATGGCAGCAATAGAAAAATTGAAACACTCTACTATGTACAGCTAGATTTAACATTTTAACAGAGTTCTATTTTGATTTTTTAAAAATCCCCAAATAACAATCAGTTTGGTTTGGTTTGGTTTTTAACTCAGTTAACCACTCCCAGGGAAGCCAGGATATTCTGGATATTTGAGCCCTGAGCCTCTAATACAGGCCACTTCCTCCTGGTGTCCACTAAGGAAATAAAACACATCAGGCAAGAACTTCACAGCTGCGGGAGAAGAGCCTTCTCAAATCACACTTCAATGCAAGATAACATCACAAGCTTAAAATGCAATGGACCAGATTCTTCCGGGATTAAGAAAGGCTCCCACAGATGCAGTTCCAAAGAACAACACTTTAAGAATGTTGTGACTGGGAGAGAGGAAACAAACTAGATGCCACGTGGGTACCTGGACAAAAGAATGATCCTGAAGGTGCCACAGCCCCACCAGCCGCCAGAAGAGATTTCCAGGTAACACGGATGACACACGTTCTGATATCTCCCATCATGTCACAACGTGCTCTGCGACGGAATGACGGAAAGCAAGGTCATCGTGGGACATGCTACCAAAGAATAATGGGGGTGAGCAGAGAGAGCATGGGGACTCAGACAAATTCTTCATTTTCAGTCCTGAGCACCTCTAGACTTAGAGAGCCCAAGCCGAGAAGCTGTAGACATTAATTCAGCGTGGCATCTGACCATCTTATTAAATGCCTCTGCATCTCTGTAGAGTGCATTGGCCACCCGAACGCCAGGAACAAGAAGCAGCTATTGGCCGTGACTCGGAGCGACACACACACGCACGGGAGCCTGCAGCCCCCGTAATAAAACAGTGGTCTGCTGTATTAATTCGCTCATTTATAATAGCTTTAGCCATTAGGCCCAGTGTATTCTGACGTGCTCAGAATACGTACTTGGCATCAAGCAATCCTGGGCTCTATGGCTAAGATTCACTGCCTCCTTACTGCAGGCAGACCCAGGATCCAGGTGGTGCTCCCAGGCCTGAAGCACCTGTGGGGTCACCTCCCAGAGGCTGGAAGACCCCGGACTGGCCTTTGCCACATGTCTCTCCCAGTCCTAAAAGTGCCCCCCGACCCCGCAAAGAACACCGCAGTTTAGCAAGGTAATGGAGACTGTCCCATGGCCGCCCGGACTCTGAGGTCAGCCCCGCCAGGGAGCATAGAAGCAGTCAGTCTAGAACCAGGATATTCTTTTATCTTGAGAACAAACTACCAGGGGGGTTCCAAGATGACTCGGTGACAGTCATTTGCAGGAAGAAGGTACGAGCACCCTTACATTCTTCTCCCTTGACAAATGCCAGGGGGTGCTCGCGGGGCTGGGCTGGGACAGCGGTCACCTCACAAATGTGGGGTGACTGAGGATCCTTCTAGAGCCAGTGGGAAGTCAGGAGCCACAGGCAAAGATACAAAAATGCCTTCCCTACTCTGATGTCTCCCTTTTTGAATCTGACTGATCCTTGCTGCATAAACAAGTAATTGACCAAGTACAGTGAGGCTGAGACCAGATGTGCCAAATGCTATCATTTTTAACTCTCGAATGTGGAATGTTTGGAATGTTTTCCAGGGCTACCTGTCTGTCGGACCTCTCCCCCTTTGGCTCCAGGAGGTGCAGGACCCCTGTGTGCTGTATCACCTGCTGTGCCACACAGCTCTGCGGTCTGTCACGCACAGGGCAGGTGTGCGACAGACATGTGGGTGGGCTGAAACACGCCCCCCACCAGCCAGCCCCACAAAGACCTTCCTCCAGCCAGAGATCTGCTGCCATTCTTACCCTCACTGTCAACCTTCATCCTCACCACCCATCCTTTCTCCTCTCCAGCCCTGAAGTCTAGGAGCAGGAGCAGGTGAAATGGATTCAAGGCTTTAAGTCTTCTGAAGTATTCATATTCTCTGCACGATGGATAAAGCTCGTGCTAAACACAGAAGAGGCACTCAGAAATAGCGTTGAATTGAAAATACAGGGGAAAAAACAAATCTTCAGTTGGGGATGATGTGTTTTATTTTTATCTTTTTTTTAAGTTTATAAAGGAAGTAAACATACAATCCCCTAAAGATTAAGCATTCCACGGCATGTGTAAAAAAAAAAAAGAATGAGTCCATGCTCGGGAACAAAAGGATGAGTAAGCTGATTTTCCTGCCCTCAAGGAATTCAAAGTCAGGAAGAGACTGAGCCAGGAGAATAAGTGTAGGAGGAGTTGATCAGAAGGATGGTCCAAGTGCATATCTCCTTTTCTCTCCTTCCAGTTTGTTTGTCTTATCTTGTTTTGTTTAAGAATACATCTGCAGGGGCGCCTGGGTGGCTCAGTGGGTTAAGCCTCTGCCTTTGGCTCAGATCATGGTCTCAGGGTCCTGGGATCAAGTCCAGCATCGGGCTCTCTGCTCAGCAGGGAGCCTGCTTCCCCCTCTCTCTCTGCCTGCCTCTCTGCCTGCCTCTCTGCCTACTTGTGATCTCTGTCTGTCAAATAAATAAAATAAATAAATAAAAACCTTAAAATAAAAGAATATTAAAAAAAAAAAGAATACATCTGCAACTAACCATCAAAAACAAAAATGCAACCAGCAAGAGATTTCTAAAAGACCAAAAGCCAAAGGTACAAATTGAGAGAGAAAAATGAGGAACCATGGAGGGGGGGGATGGTAACCCCAGCGATGGGAGCAGTTTCAGGAGCTCCAAGCAGAGTTGATGGTCCCTGGAGCACTCGTGGCGGGGAACTATGGAATTACTTCCGAGTTCGAGCCAGCCATTCCCATCTCCCACACTGGGGCTGAGCCCCACAGCAGATGATCCAAGACCAAAGCAAGGAGTGCCAGACAGGTGAGACAGTGCCCCACGCTGATAGCAAGGAAGCCCTGGTTTCCAAAACTAGAGCATTTTCCCTAAACTATTTTCCTCCCACCCCATCTCAAGTCTATTTCTCTTCTAGAATTCTCCATCTCATGCTACTCTTTTGCTCTAGCCAAAATTCTTCCCTTTCCCTCTCTTTCCAGATAATCACCAAGTCTTAGAATTCTACCTTTCAATGTCTCGTAGTAGCCTCCTTCTCTCTTTCCCCACTGGCGTTCCTGGAGCGTTAGCCTTCCCTTTGAACCACATCTCTTCCTTCATGCTCTCCCACATGAAACAATGTGGAGAAAAATCCAACACTGCTAACAGCATAGTCACCCCTACCACTGAAGGACAGCAGCTCTGCTGGATGAACGCTGATACACCACTCGGGGACTTCCGGGAATAAATGCATTCGCTCACCGATGGCCATCAAAGGAAGTCACCTCGACTAACTGCCCAGATTCGTCCCCCTTGGCACACGCAGACCGGGGCACACAATGAACCGCTTGGAACCATGGAGAGGGAACTGAGGGGTCAAAGGAGAAGGCGGAGAGAAAACAGACGACACAACCCTAAAAGTGGAGCTGGGGGGAAAGCATGAGGGAGAAGAGAGATGTTAAATATGAATTCGAGAAATTCAGGAAAGTGTTTCTAGATGATGTACAACGCAAAACGTCTTCCTCATCTGGCCGAGAAAATCTTCCGTAAAAGCTCCAGTCCTCATCAGCGTGCTTGGAAGCCAGAAAGATTCTGCAGATTCATCAGAGTTCTAAGGCCTGCTCTGAGCTATTTCGGAGGAGCAGGAGGAGAGCTAGCACATCTAGACCAAGCAGTCAGCATTATGCTACAGGCAAAGAGGGCGGATTCTGGGGCTTGATGGGCTTAGGCTCCAATCCTGTCTCCACCACTTACACGGGAGTGAGCTCTGGCTGCTCACAAAGGCTCGGTTTTTTTCTTATCTATAAAAGAGGGACAGGAACCCCAGCCATACATGGTTGTTTTGGGACACCCAGCTCAGCACCTCTTGTCCTTGTGAATGTGTGGTGACATGAAAAGATGAGGGGAGCCCGCCTGCCAAGGCTACCTGCCTCTTTCTCACCTAGAGCAAACATCCCTTGTACTGACTTTGTTTTGAAAGTGCCACAACTCCAAATATGTTTAAGTCATTTTCTTCATCGACTTCAATATCTAAGAGACAAGAAGAGCACATTTTCTGATCTCGCACCTGTCAATGAGGAAAATTCGGGAAAGAGACAGCCGTGAAGTGTGAGGTCAAGATTGGGCAATGGGAAAGAGGGGAAAGGCCTATACCCTGAAAACAATAAAATCCTGATGAAAGAAACTGAAGATGACACAAAGAAATGGAAAAATAGTTCATGCTCATGGATTTAAAAAAATGAATATCACTAGAGTGTCTATACTAACCAAAGCACTCTATACATTTAAGGCAATCCCTATCAAAATACAAATAGCACTTTCCACAGAGCCAGAACAAATAATCCTAAAACTTGTATGGAACCACAAAAGACACCAAAGAGCCAAAGCAATCTTGAAAAAGGAAAAACAAAGCTGGAGGATCACAATTCCAGACCTCAAGTTATACTACAAAGTTGTAGTCATCAAAGCAGTATGGTACTTGCACAAAACACACAAAATACAGACACAAAGATCAACACACCAGAATGGAAAAGCCAGAAGTGAACCCACAATTCCATGGTCAGTTAATCCTTGACAAAGTGGGAAAGAATATCCGATGGGAAAAAGAATGTTTCTTCAACAAATGGTGTTGGGAAAACTGGAGAGGAACCTGCAAAAGAATGAAACCGGACCACTTTCTGGCACCACACACAAAAATAAACTCAAAGTGGATGAAAGTCCTACATGTGAGACCTGAAACCATAAAAATCCTGGAAGAGAGCACAGGCAGTAATTGCTCTGATGTCGGCTACAGCATCCTTTTTCTAGATCTGTCTCCTGAGGCAAGGGACATGAAAGCCTCTGTCCTCATGTGCCCCAGGGAAACAGGAAGAACCACAGCTATTCTCAGTCAGTTAGAGCACATGCCAGAGTTCAAGGTCCAATGTGCAGTGACTGAGCTGATGGCCCACCTGCAGAGGAGGAGATCCTGCAACTTGTGTTTCTGGGCTAACAGATGAAATGAATCAAGGCTTCCCTAACTCTTCCCCCGTTACTTCCCTCCTCCTCTCCCAGGCTGCTTCATGTTCCCAAAACAGTGGCTCCCCAACCACTAGCCTCCTTCTCTGGTCCCTTTCCTACTAGGCTGTGCAGAACCAGGCTAAGAACACACAGCCCAAACACTTGTGGCTACCCACAAATCCCACTTCCCCTGAGAACCCAGCAAGGGAGACAGAGAAAAGCAGGGGGCAGCCCTTGATATGTTCCTTTGAGACCCAGTCATCCGTGAGTTCCTCCCCATGCAGGAGGATGCCTTTTAAGTTCTGAGCACCAGCACACACATTGATCCACGCGTCTGCATCAATCTGATGCCACACCAGAGCAAACTCGGCATTTTCTAACTTGGGTAGGGAAGGAAGAGAATGACCGACACCATTGTGTTCTTAAACCATAGGCCACCCAACAGCACTTTCTTGGTATGGACAAATCAGTGTTAAGAGCACCGAATCATTAAATTAGCCAATTCAAAATAATAATGGCAAAACAAGGCCCTGTAGCATTGTAGAACGCGGATTTAACACATTCCCTGGGGCCAGGAAGCCTGCTTTTCCAGAGTCTGGAAAGAGCAGGTCATCTTCTGTCGAGAGTTCAGAGTCACTGCAGTCATCCAAGTTATGTCAGCTTTTTCAGTAACCAACACCACCTCTTTTGCCTCTGCCTGCCCTGCAGGGGTGAACACAGACCAATCACTCCCCCAAATTTGGGGGAGTTTCAGCTCCCTATTGTTCTCTGGCTGATCGACAGTTTCTCTGGCATACATACAACTTCCAGTCCACCTCCCTTGGTCTGCCCCTGCCCAGAACCTTTGTGCTATGCGGTCTCTACGTGTATTTTAAAAATTGAAGTGAATTACAATTAATTTCCTTTGAAAATTTTCAAGACACCCCTGGGGAACCAATAAGCAGGGTTGGGAATCACTGATGTAAGGTTTCACTCCTAGGGATGG
This sequence comes from Taxidea taxus jeffersonii, assembly GCA_003697995.1. NCBI lineage: Eukaryota > Metazoa > Chordata > Mammalia > Carnivora > Mustelidae > Taxidea > Taxidea taxus. The sequence continues at coordinate 22,612 of ML102041.1, read as the reverse complement.
GAAACTTTTCAGTTTTGGCTCGCTCATCTCCATCTATGGAAACAATGACAACTGACTTTCCCCCCGCACACTCACGCAACCCAAGAAAGTAGGATGCCCAATGCTGGAGACCATTTTCCACAGAAAATACCTACCTGATCACAGGTACTGCCTGAGACTGTGGTCACCAAACCATGCTGAGATAATTGACATGCAAGTATTTTTCAAAAGTATAAAGCATTCTATAAATATAAGGCCTTATTATTTCCCATTATTCCTACTATTACATAAAGGATTGTACTCGATGTACCACAATCTATTTACTGCTCACTCTAGAGCATTCTGCTCATCTCACTGGAACGCCCACCGTCCACCCTGGGTTCTGTTCCCATGCACTTAGTAGGCATTCAACAAATATTTGTGAGATTGAAGGAACTCAAACAGAATTCCATAAGGGTATTTCTTACATGGAAAAGATGTCTCTTTGTGGGAATAAACCTGGCCATCATTCAGGAAAGCTCATTTCCATGTTTTTAACCTGTGACCGGATGACATGTATTGCCCCTGGTAGATAGTACCATACTGTCTCTTGTGGGGTGGAGGGTGGGAAGCATACTTCGATAGGCCACTTGCAAGGCAAGCATCTAGACTAGGAAAGTCCCCAATGAAGTGATGAGATTAAAAGTGATAAGCAGTGCTGATAATGTATTCACTGCCCAACAGTAGCCAGCTGCTGGGGACACCAGAGTGAATGGGTGTCGCCTCTCTCCTTAAAAGCTCAATCTCTAGACAACAGGGTGACTCACTACGCAGAGTGGTTTTACACTTTCTGCAACTTGGAGCAGTCTGGGGGCAGAAAGGAGACAAGGGCCACCCCTCACTGCTATTAGCAAAGGTATGGCCTTCTCACACTAGTCCTGACTTGGGGTTTTAAAGATGGTTCTTCAAGAAAAGATTTCCACATTTGGGAACTATAATTCTAGCTTTCTGAAATTCATGAGGAAAGTATACCTCAAATCTGAACTTCCTGTCTGAGTTCAGCTGGGTTGTTATTCCCGGTTCCTGAAATGGCGCCGGGGGCCACGGGGCTTTGGGCTCTTCATCCCTAAGAACTCCTTTGTTTTTGTTTTTGTTTTTTTAAGATTTTATTTATTTATTTGTCAGAGAGAGTGAGCACAGGCAGACAGAGTGGCAGGCAGAGGCAGAGGGAGAAGCAGGCTCCCTGCCGGGCAAGGAGCCCGATGTGGGACTCGATCCCAGGACGCTGGGATCATGACCTGAGCGGAAGGCAGCTGCTTAACCAACTGAGCCACCCAGGCGTCCCCTAAGAACCCCTTTCAAGTACCTCCCTTGGCACAGGCACCCTCTCTGACACATTTAACACACAATCTTAAATATTCATTATCTTTAGAAAACATCAGATGTTGGGATGTTTTTCACTTCCCTAAATCATATAACGTTATGAATTTCATTCGGTTCTTTGTTCACTCAACAATATCTTTAAACCCTACCCATGGTGCTGCATGGAGGCTCTTGCTTCTCCCCTGCATGCCCCGTCACCGCTCCCACCACACTTTTCTCACCTGTTCCCTTTGGAATGGGCGCTTCGGTTGCCATTAACTCCCTGCCATTAGAAGTGGTAGAGTAAGGAAATCTCCGTGTGTGTGACCTTCCTTTCAGACCTATGCAAAGAATTTCTCTAGGATACATACACCTGAGTGGGATTTCGAGATTGTAGGTCATCCACATTTCATTTCGCTAACTTCTGCCAAATTACTTTCCAGAATCATTGTACCGTTTGGGTCCTCACCAGCAGTCTATGAAAGTTCCCGTCTCCCCCCATCAGTGCCAACACGGGTATTATCCAAATTTCTGGATTTTACCATTCTGAGGAGTCCAAAGAAGTTTCTCATAAGTGGTTGTATTTGCATTTCTCTGGGGATTTCTAGCTTAAAATACCATCTGACTGACCATCTTTGATTTAGACTCCCCCCACTCCCCACCAAAATACACATTATGATAAGGGGGGGGGACAAAAACAAATGACATTTTAAAAAAAGCTGAGAATGGAATTGGAACAGAACAAACATACTGGCTTGAAAGAATTTCCATAAGTGCCCCATCCATCACCCACAATACCTGCTGCTCATCACAGGAACCCAGGGGTTGCACTAGCCAGAAACTCAGGAGACCAACCTTCTCTTGCATGGCTATAACTTTTGAATGCCAGCCTTCCTCGGCTTCCAGAGCCGTTATGAGTCTAAAACGCCTAAGAAGGGAAAGGCAGTGGGAGCGATGGGTGGGTAGAGCTGGTGGTACACACTGCGTTCTGAAACACCTACTAGAGAATGAGAGTCGGATCGGAGAAAGGACACGTCCTGTAACAGCATCCCTGGGGAACGTAGCTGTTACTCCCACCACGCGCCTTCCTTAACTCTTTAACACAAGCTGGGATTGCAGCCATGCTATAGATATAGATACTATAGATGGTGGTGTCATTTGTGGAACAGGAAAGGCACAGGGGAGGAACAGATTGGAAGACGGGATAACTTGCAAGTTCTGGTGTGGACATGATGAGGAGAAGATGCCTACTAGACACCTGAGTTAAGGTGTCAAGGAGGCACTTGGTTTTGGAGCTCAGAGGAGAGATGAAACGCGGAGCTATAAATGGGGAAGTCATCTGCGGGTAGATTTACATAAGCCCACAAGAATGGATGAAATCCTGGGGCTGAATATGGGCAGAGAAGAGAAGGCCAGAACCCAGCCGTGGGGCACACCCACGTTAGGGGTCATAGCAGAGAGGAAGGGCCAGCAGCAGAGACTACTAAGCACAGCCACAGAGGAGGGAAACTGCAGAAGAGCATGTTGTCTCACAAGCCCAGAGAAGTAAATGTTTCAAGAACAAGAGAGTAGTCAGCTCTACCAAATAACAAGTCAGGTCAGATAAAGTTGGAGAAGGAACCCGAGAATGCGGTAGCACGGATGCCACTCGGACCTGACCAAGAGAAGTTTTGGCAAAGCCGAGCCTATCTGAGTGGCTCGAGGAGGGAACCGCAGATGAGAAAATGGGGACAGCCAGGGACGACTCTTGATAAGTGTGGCCGTAGAGAAGAGCGGAGAAACTGGCCAGAGGATAAAGAAGGGTATGAGGTCAAGGGAGGGTCGCTTTGTTTAGTGTGAGATTCTACAGCATGTCCTTACACAGGCGTGAGGGATCTGATGGACAGACAGACACAGACGGCCCAAAGATGAAGGGCTGAGACTGAGAACTGGCAGAAGTGTGACCACACCCAGCAGCCACGCTGAGAAGCAAAGGCCGTGGTAAGCCGCGGCCACACGTGGCACATGGGACAGGGCGGTCTGCTGGTCAGGGATGCCGCTGGTGAGCACACAGGGAAGTCTCACTTGACCATGCGGTCAGCACAAGCTCCTAGCTGTTTGCATGTTCAGGTAACAGGTACCAGATCAGACAGTGGTTTGTAGGTCTGGATTTCACTGGGACACTAATATAAGTGTTCAACACACATACACACACACAGTATTATAACTTGCCTACATGCCAGCAATAACATGTCATAAAAAGTATCCTGCTCATAAGGGCAATAAAAACTTTATCTGGGGGAAAAAAATCCCTTAACAAGATACATAGAAACAGAATTTGGCTAAAGGGAGGAAACTGGAAATTGTTCCAGTTGACTCCAAAAAGTAAGAGAAGTCTTACCAAATAAATGACAAGTTCCATGCAAGATGTCCTTTCTACAAACGTCCTTTCTAGCTAAACCAATAACAACTTATTGCGATTCTCAGCCAAATTCTAATTTTTTTTATATTGTTGCAAAATGATTCTGAAGTGTCCTAAAGGGGATGTTGCCTTATCAACTATTCTAATATAAAGCTAAAAATTAAAACAGCATGATAAGGAGGAAGTAATAAATAGATCAAGGGAACTAAACATAGACAAAGGGTGCTGGGTGGCTCAGTGGTTAAATGGCTGCCTCCTGCTCAGGTCATGATTCCAGTGTCCTCGGACTGAGCCCCGGGTTGGGCTTCCTGATCTGTGGGAAGCCTGCTTCTCCCTCTCCTACTCCCCCTGCTTGTGTTCCCTCTCTGGCTCTCTCTCTGTCAAATAAATAAAATCTTTAAAAATTAATTAATTAATTAACATAAGTAAAACATAAATGAATATTCCTCTGACTTCAAGATGGAGAGAAGTTGTTTAAACATGAAAGAACTGGGAGAAACAATATAGATCTATTTCCATACAAATGTAAAACTTCTATATACTAAAAAAATTAAAAGAGTAAACTAAGGAAAATATTTGCAACATAATGGCAAAAATTGTTACTCTTAATACATAAGGAGTGATGGGCATTAAGGAGGGCACGTGATGTGATGAGAACTGGGTATTATACCCAACTAATCAATCGTTAAACATTATATCAAAAACTAATGATACACTATATTTAGGCTAATTGAATCTTTAATTAATTAATTAACTAATTAAAAAGAGTTCTGACAAATCAATAAGTAAAATACAAATACCCAAATTTTTTATAATGATGCTTAGGATATGGATAAATAATTCCATTAAGAAGACATGCAAATGATCAATAAACATCTAATCATTAATAGCCAAACAGGACAGCATTTTTGTTTTTTTTTTAAGATTTTACTTATTCATTTGACAGAGAGAGACATAGCGAGAGAAGGAACACAAGCAGAGGGAGTGGGAGAGAGAGAAGCAGGCTCCCCACTGAGCAGGGATCCCGATGTGGGGCTCGATCTCAGGAACCCAGGACCATGACCTGAACCAAAGGCAGATGCTTAACGACTGAACCACCCAGGCACCCAGGACACCATTTTTCATCTAACACATTTAGGGTTTTTTTTTTCCTTTTTTTTTTTTCCTTGCTAGCGATCAGTATCAGTAAGGGTACAGAAAAATTATCTCTCATGGCTGGTATAAATATAAATTGGTGAAAACTTCCAGCAGGGAGCAATTAGATAATTTTATGCCATCATTTCACTTCTAGTAATCTCTTCTAAGGAAATACGCAAAACTGCAGTCAAAACAGTATGTTCCAGGACGTTCACTGCCGTATCACTTCCATGTAACCCATTCTCCATAGAACAGCTCAATCATCTTTAAACCCTGGATCAGCTTGTTCTAGTGGTGGGCTGGTAAGTGTTTATCAATGGCTCTCTACAGGATGAAAGTCCTGACTTGCAGCATCTGCTACAAATCTCTGTGCTGTAAATACTCTCACCGTGGCCATTGTGAATGATCAACGTGTGATGTCACAACACAATTAGTTGGGGAGAGATAGGTGCAACTGGTTCTCAGGAGCCCACGTGAGCCAGGTCCAGCACACACCCCTCCGTGTGCATCACTCCCCAGCACGAAACGCTCCAGTGGGGTGTCCTTCACGCTTTGCCGTAAGCCCACCCTGCTTACCCTGGCCTCCAAAGCTCTCCACGACAAGGTGGCCCCTTGTGTCCACCCAAGGAGGTAGTCCCCCTCCTCCCATCCCCTCCTTGCTCACTTACTGTTCCTGAACTTTGAGCTCCCCATGCTCACTCCCACTTCAGAGTCTTTCAACTTGACCTTTCCCAGAATCTCTCCCTGTCCTTCAGGTCACCTACTCAGAAAGGTCTATGTTGCCACCCTGTTACCTTGTATAGCCCCTGTCACTGTCTGAACTTACCTCCTTTATTGATCATGCTTCTCCCCTAAAATTTTAAACTCTACAAGGTCAGACACCTGTCATGGTTATCCTATGTAATTCCCAGCATTCAGGAAAATAGTTGGCACACACTAAGTATTTGATACCTATTTGTTGAATACTGAATACATTTTTTCGTCTATATTTTTAGTCTATAATAGTGAAGAATGTTTAAACCACATAAATGTTCAATGATAGGGACACGGTAGGACTAACATTTGTTGATCATTTGTTGAACATTTGATGTGTTGATCTACCTGATACTGTGAGAAGAACATGATCTGTTCACCTCACGTCATCCGTACAAAACTCTATGGTGTGAGCACTCTTGTCATCCTCATTTTACAGATGAGGAAATACCCAGGGAGGATAGGTAATCTGCCCAAAGCCACATGGAGCCACATAAGTCAAATCCAAGTCAGTTTCCCAGGCCCACCCGGATAGATCATCTAAGATTCCAGGGATGGGATGGGGACGAAGCTTCCCTTAGACCAATGACCACAGGAACGTGGAAGTGTGGGTTTCAGGTGCTCACTGCGCTATCAATAAAGTCGTTCCTTATTTCACAGTTTGTTCAGGCTCTTCATATTCCCTTGGTGAAGAGCTCTTCTGGGAGGACAAATAAGAAAGCAGCCGGAACTAAGTTTATCCGAGTCCTGAACCTAACAGCAATGTAATAGCACCTAAATCTCTCTCTCAACTTCAACTGTTAGCCATTACAAATAATACTTCGTGATATCGTTATAATTCTGCAAAGATAATTAAAAAAAGAAGCAGAATAGAAAACTACGTGTTCTGTAAGAGCTCAATTTGGGGGAAATCATAGAAATTAAAAACACATTTGTACATATATATATAATGCTTACAAAAAGACCGGGGGGGGGGGCGCCTGGGTGGCTCAGTGGGTTAAAGCTGCTGCCTTCGGCTCGGGTCATGATCCCGGGGTCGTGGGATAGAGCCCCGCATTGGGCTCTCTGCTCTGCGGACAGCCTGCTTCCTCCTCTCTCTCTCTCTCAGCCTCTCTGCCTACTTGTGATCTCTGTCTGTCAGATAAATAAATAAAATCTTTAAAAAAAAAAAAAAAAAAGACCAGAGGGGAAAACACACCAAATGTTAGCAGGGTTTGGACTGAGGTGATCGGATTCTGAGCGATTTTTATATTCTTCTGTATGCCTTTCCCTGCTTTCCAATTGTTTCCCAATAAGCCTGTCTGTTGTAATGAGAAAGAAAAAAAATCTATATCGTTGCATTTTTTTTAATGAGTGAAGATTTTAAAAGAAATGGAAAGCAAAATTCAGAAAATGTTAAACAGACCAGATGAAACAGGACTGGGAGGCTGCAAATAGGGTTTCTCCAGGGCTGGGCTAAGACCAGACGTGTGGGTAAAGTCCTCACACACTTAACCTGAGAAAAAGCAGCAAGGGAAGTAGTTACGAAATGACACAAGCACAGGACAGAGAGGTGGAGGTGAAGAAAGATGACAAGCAGGTTATACTTAAAGGTTGGTCTCCTCCCCCACAACACCGGAAGGGAAGTGAGTTCCATGTCAGGATAGCCTTCTAGGTTCCTGGACACAATTCCAACAATATTAAGCTGGTATCTTGTTGTCAACTCAAATCTGACATTATGAAGCCGAGGCTATGTCAGATTCCACGGGGTAAGGGCTCAATCCTGCAAGACTGCAGCCCTGGGACACAATTCAGCTGCCAACTGAGAACCCAGGTTGTTACCTGTATTTCTGACCTATTGCTTATAAATCCCAGGTTCCCAGGACCTCCTCCTTGGATTCAATTAATTTTCTAGAGCAGCTCACAAGACTCAGAGAAATAATTGATTATATAAGGATATAATTCAGGAACAGATGGAAAGATGCATGGGACAAGGTATGGGGAAAGGGAGGGAGTTTCTATGCCTTCTCCAGGAACACTAACTCTCCCCAATCTCCCAAGTGTTCAGCAAACCAGAAGCTTTCCCAACACTGTCCTTTTGGGTCTATTACATAGATGACTGATTAACTCACTGGCCACTGATGACTGATTTCATCTCCAACCCCTCTCTTCTAAGAGGAGGTGGGGGTTGTTGGGACGGTAAGTTCCAACCCTGTGATCACGTGGTTGGTTCTCCTGGCAAACAGACCCCATCCTTAGGTGCTTTCCAAAAGTCACTTCATTAACATAAAAAGGGACACTTTTATCACTCTCATCATTTAGGAAATTCCAAGGGCTTGGGGAGCTGTGCGTTGGAAACTACACAAAGACCAAATATCTGTAAGAGTGACAGATTTTAGTCACCCGAATGACCAAAGGAATGTTTTTCTTACAAATCACAACATCACAGGTAGAATGGCCATCTGGGAGAAGGAGCTGTGACACTCAAGAGACTGAGTTAGAAAGGACAATAAGGATATTCAAGGATAGAAAGATACTCTAAACTTGAGTACCCAAGTGTGGAATCCACAACAGTCAGTCTGGAAGAAACTGGAGCGCTTTCAGAGCAGTGCAGAGCCAGAAGAGTAGCCAGTAACCACGTGTCCTATGAGCATTTGAAACGTGGCTAGTCCACCAACTGGAGGCTATATGCCAATTTCAACGACTTAGCGGGAAAATAAAAAATGTAAAATACCCCAATTTTTTTATTGGCTTCATGTTGAAATGGCAATGTTTTTGACATGTTAGGTTTTTAAAATATAATTTCGCCTGTTTGTTTTTACTTTTTCAATATAGCTACTAAAAATCTTAAAATTACACTGGTGGTCTGCATTTGTGGCTCAGATAATATTTCAACTGAACATGATCTAGACCAGCCCTTTCATTTAAAGATGACCAACCTGAAGCTACAGAGGGTGAGTGGCTAGAGCCATTTAATGAACTTCACACAGCTAGTTGGTGAAAGAGGTGAGACCACATCTCACAGTTCTTACCTCCCAATCCAGTCCTCTTGCCTCTTGACCCAATCTATATATCACATGTTTGATTCCAGAGATATTAATGGTCTACTTCATTTCTGTAGACAACTGAGGTTATTGTCATCTGATATTTGGGAAACTTGGAACAACTAAGGATTTTTTTCCCCAATGTTCTTTTTGTTACTTAGAAAACTGTCTTTGTTGGGACGCCTGGGTGGCTCAGTGGGTTAAGCCTCTGCCTTCAGCTCAGGTCATGGTCTCAGGGTCCTGGGATGGAGCCCCGCATCGGGCTCTCTGCTCATCAGGGAGCCTGCTTCCTCCTCTCTCTCTCTCTCTCTGCCTGCCTCTCTGCCTACTTGTGATCTCTCTCTGTCAAA
>ML102041.1:0-13528 GCA_003697995.1 Taxidea taxus jeffersonii | reverse complement strand
AGCCCCGCATCGGGCTCTCTGCACAGCAAGGAGCCTGCTTCTCCCTCTTTCTCTCTGCCTGCCTCTCTGCCTACTTGTGATCTCTCTCTGTGTCCAATAAATAAATAAATAATTTTTTAAAGAAAACTGTCTTTGTGAAACATTCTCAAAATGCTTTCATTCCTGCTGGAACCCAAGCAAATATAAGGTGGTTGGGGCGTTCTATAGAGCACTGGGTAGAGTCCAGCCCAAACCATCACCATGGAATGAGGTCTGGAAGAGTTTTCCACTTGATAAAAATTAAACTAGATCTTGCCATTTTGTATGGGGACATATTCTTTGTTTACATTGGATCTAGCTTACGTTGGAAAATCACAATAAGGCAAGGCTTACTTATGTATGTTTTGATTTTACTTTCTTGTTTTGCAAGGTTCTTATAGCTGAGAACTGCCTTTACCCAATAGCCTTTTACTCCTTTCTTCCTGAAAGAAACCTGACTTTATAAGGAAGAGCTAGGTCTTCCACTAATAGAACTACACTTCCCATCCCCCTTTCCACCTAAAGGAAGTCATGTGATACAGATCAGGTCAAGGACATAGAATCAGAAGTTACTAGGCAGAAACTGCAGGGCAAGTTCTTCAGGAAGGGGCTGGCTCCAAGAGCATGTTTCCTTTTGCCCTTCCTTTTCTTTCTTCCTATATTGTTCACAGCGCTGGACATGGATCTGCTGCTTGGGACCCGGAGTCAACAAGCCCACACTAGAGATGGCTTTGTGGAAAGACCCTGATGCCATCAGAGAACCGCCTCCCCAGCCCCAGCCTGCCTCCCACAGATGTACTGGAAGGAGAAAAAGAAGACCCCAATTTGTTCTTCAGGTCACTGTACTCAAAAGTCAAACTCAATTTCTAAAACAGCAGGCCACAAATACATCCCACATGTGTCCGTCACACGGTGATGAAACAATTTTATCAGAACGTTCTATTTTAAAAAAGCAGAACGTTGCCAAATCTCAGGGGCCCTAAGGCAAAGCCCTCATCCTGAAAAATCCTCTAGATTGCCAAACAGGAGAAGACAAATGCAGCCGCAGAGACCCCCCCTGAAGACACGTGCCCTGGAAATGAATGAGTCGCTTCGTGGCTCAGTGCGGAGGGGAAAAAATGGAAGTGATGCTTCTGCCGAGTAACATCAAATACCCAGGGTCATTGGTATTTCTGTCAGATTCCTGCAGCAAGTCACAAAAGATTACCGCTGCCAGTTTTCTCCAACTTACCACTATCTGAAACTCCCGGCTGTAACCACTCAGTCAGTCCCTGGGTCTCTCTGGCTTGGCACATGTCAGCGCCCTCTTAGAAGAATGCCTATTTGGGGATCCCCTTTTGGAAACTTGGAGAGTCATGATGTCTTCAAAATGACGTGAGCTTCAGGGTCATATCTGTGTGCCATCAAAAGCAGCTCGAGAGCAGACACACACCCTGTCCCATCCAAAATCATGCCACAATTTCGGCTCCTTATTCAACGCGAACAACAAACATCTTCTGTTGAAAGTCACTTTTAGGCAGAGCTTAAGTATACCTTTTGTTTTACTCACACAATTTAATTGTTTAGCACGTGGGCATGTGTTTCTACATAAAATAACTACATAAAATAACTGATATTCTCTGGCATATCACTTTTTCTATTTCATGTATGTAAAATAGATTAATAAAATGAATTAAAGGTAAAGTTGTTTGTTGACGGTTGCTTACGTACGAGTTGTGTTTCCAGGGTGGAGAGAGTTCCACTGGCCTCCTGGGAATCTGGAGAAGCCCATAACCCTGATGAGGTCACCCCAGTTCCAGGGCTGACTAATAATTGCTGAGCCTACAGAAAGAAGCACTAAGTATACTTTGGAACAGTCTCTTACTTAGTCCCTGAAGGATCTGGATTTTACTTCTTTGCCATCATATGGCATTGCGAGGTCCATCCTCAGCATAGCTGTAAGGGAAATGAAAATGTGGGTTCAATCCTAGCTCTAGCTGTGTGATCTTGGCTAAAATATTTAATCTCCCTGAGCCTTTTCTTTTATCCATAATGACTCACCAGGTTATTACACACCCAGATTACATGAGGTAGTGAATGTGCTCTGTCAGCTGTACATACAGTGTTCTGGAAATGTAATCTTACCATTGTAAGGCACATATTTTCCTACAGATGAGGAAAATGAGGTTCAAGAAGGCTCAGTAGTTTACCCAAGATCAGACAACTAACTCAGAATGGCTGGATCCAAACAGGACTCAAATCCAGGTAAGAGTCCTGCAACCCCATGAAGCCCAAGACTCGGCCTAAGTGATGTAAGTCATCATCTAGTGAGCCCTGCCCCCGTAGTGTATAGGTACAGAGATCCAGAACCTCTCAGAGAAGTCCTAATTACCTTCTAGAAAATCCAGACAGACAGCCTAGTCCCAGAAAAAAATCTGTGCAAGTCCCCAGGAGATAGTCTCAGACAATCTGCTATATCCCAGGAGAAACAACAGTGGGACTCACTCCTGACAAAACCTGGGCAAAGATGCCTGCCCCCCCTGTAGCCACAGATGAAGATCAACAGTTCTTAACCCTGACTGCACCTTAAAATCACCTGAGGTGGGGCGCCTGGGTGGCTCAGTCATTAAGCATCTGCCTTTGGATAAGGTCATGATCCCAAGGTCCTGGGATAGAGCCCCGCATCTGGCTCCCTGCTCAGCAGGAAGCCTACTTCTCCCTCCCCCACTCCCCCTGCTTGTGTTCCCTCTCTCGATGTCTCTTTCTGTTAAATAAATAAAATCTTAAAAAAAAAAAAGAATCACTTGAGGAACTGTAAAATTCTATCAATGCCGGGACTCCAACCAGGAGGACGGGAATGTGAATCTCTCAGAGTTGGAATCTAGAGCCCCGTAATTCTTAAAGCCAAGTGGGAAGGTAGGCAGGTGGGGTCACTCGGTAGATCACCCACCATATAAATGGTTCTTCTGTTTCCCAGCCACAGCGAGGGGGGAGCAGGACAAAGAGAAGGCAGTGGACTGAATGTCTGTTTCTCTGAAATTCCTATGTTGAAATCCTAATCCTAAAGGGAGTGTATTTGGTGAGGCCTTTGGGAGGTAATTAGGTATTGAGAGTGGAGCTTCCATGAATGGTTTTGATGCCCTTATAAAAGGCCAGAGGGCTCACTCCCTACCCGCCCTCTGAGGGAGGACACAGCAAGAAGTCAGCGGTCTGCAACTGAAGGGGGTTGCACCAGAACCCGGCCGTGCCGGCACCCTGATCTCAGACTTCCAGCCTCCAGAACTGGGAGGAATAAATGTCTGTTGTTTATAAGCTACCCAGTCTGTGGTACTTTGTTCTAGCAGCCCAAATGAACAAAGACTCATAATAAACACTAGTGAAAATGATATTAAATACTTCATAAGAGCCTAAGAACGTATGAGACTCATCGGTTAAGGTAAATACACAGACAAAAACAACTCTGAAGCACTGTTGTCCTCAATCCCAGCAAGACTAAGAGCCATGCGAGGCTACTCAGTGACAGACCAGATCTACCTACTTCCAAAGACTTTCAGCCTCTATGAAGCTCTGCTGCCAGAAACATCTGAGAGGGGCCTGAGACACAGAACCAAGCATGGATGCTGGGACAGGTGAGCTTCATTGGCCAAGTGAGAAAAGACTCAGGAGGTCCACTGAGAGATTCCCAACTATTCCCACAGGGGTGAGGAGAGGTCAGAGCAAACAGGCATGTGCTCACAACAGACGAGTGCCGTCAGGACAGCAGGGCCTGGCTGGTGTTCCAGAAGGTTCTGGCCAACCCCTGCGCCGCTGCTCTGGTGGACCACAAAGCCATCCCTCTATGTGGTGCAGGAGCTGCCAGGCCAGTAGCCTTAAAACACCTCAGTGGATGCTGTGATGTGTCCCTGTCTCCCTGTAGGACTGCAGGGCCGATCTCCCGTGGCTGTTACCCCACCTTAGGAACTGCCTTAGCTAAAGCTGGCTACCAGGACCAAGGTCAGGATACCTTCCTGGGCAGTCTGCATCCAATGACTGGTCCGTGAGGGAAGAGAAAATCCCAGCCTCTCTGCCCAACTCAGGACAACCCTGGAAGACCCCCCCACCCCCTCCATGAGGCCACCTCAGTTGAGACACATCACAGCCTGACTTCTCTTTCCATCTAGGCCTGCATCCTTCCCTTCCTTTCCCAGGTGTGGCTCCCAAGTGCTCCTATAAGACCCCTGTACACTAATCCATATCTCAGGGCCTGAATCCTGGAACACAGGCCACAACAAGCAGGGTCATCCTCCCTGTAGCAGCGTGGGAGCAGAAGCCCCAAAGGGAAGTGGGAGGGCAGGCGTCCTGGAGGGGAAAGCCAGAGGATGAGCTTGATGGAGTCTGGCCCAGCGAGCAGGGCCACGTGGAGGAGGAGACCAGGCCTGCGTCCCAGTCAGAGGTGGATATTCTGTCTTAGGTTCCATGGCCCCAAAGTGGCTCCACAGCCTGCTTGGGAAGATGAGGGGGGTGGTCATTGGGAAGGAAGAGGACTGAGTCCCTTCCAGGGGGCCTAAAACATTTCTTCGGGAGCCCATCTGCCAGACAGCTCACAAACAAAACCTTATTTTCATCAGATTGGAGTTCAGCTCAATATCACACTGAAATCAGCTATAATTAAAGGCATGAAGGGACAGAAGCCCTGAGAGGTGAAGTGACCTACCGAAGGCCACCCAGCTTCTAGGTGCTAGAGTCAGGATTGGGAAGAGGCAGTCTGTCCTATAATCTGTGCCCTGAACCATGGGGCCACACTGCCCCACACAGCAAACGGGGGCTACCCCTAAGCCATAATACAAACAGCCAGAGAGGTGAATGGCCTTGGCCAGGGTCACATAGCTCCTTGGTGCCAGTTTCCTTTACAGAAACATTCCCTAAGCAACCCTATAAGAGCCCAGCACGGTGCCAGGGCCAGGTTTAAGGTTAGATCACCTGGGGGTGTACGTGTTATGAAAGAAGACAGGGCTGGAGGCTTAGAGTTGTATTCGTGCCAAAGCAATCTTTCTGGGCCTCCTTCCCCTCAAAGGAGCCTACAGTTTGGAGGCAGGGCTCCTCCATAAGACAACTAAACCCAACACGGCTCAGCAAGTGTCCCTCATCGTTAGCAGAACCAGAGTCACAAACCTGCCACGGGCCCCGAGGACAGCCCACACCAGCCAGCACCGCCTGGACACTACCCACCTCTCCCAGGCCTGTCTCCTCCCCCACTAGGAGGCACACAGGGTTCCCTGAAGGAACTTCCGAATTCAGCAAGCCTCTTGCAAGGTCACCCCACCCCACCCAGGAAGGTTCCAGGGTCCCCCCTCTGTGCGAGATGCCATGAGCTGAGCCACGAGCCTCCCCAAAGTATTGCCCTGGCTCTGGATAAAACCAAAGCTGCAGGCGTGCTAATGAGCAACCACGACTATTAATGACTCCATCTCTCTGTTTCCTGCTGGCCTATGATTAATTCATGGGGCCTCTCCAGCGGGGCCAGAGAGATAACACAGACTGCAAAAGTTCACATTCCAATTTGAGACTGAGATGGGAGGAGGGCCGTGGAGGAGAAGCATCAGTCCTCAAGGGGCACGGGCACGGCGTGGGCAAGCCTCCTCCACAGACCGGCTTCTGGCCCTCTCTGCTGCGGAAATGAAGGTGGACATCACAAAGGCACCCACAAAGAGGGTCACTGCAGCGCTGCTCCTAATTGCCAAGTGACCAGAGACTCCCATGCCAGGGAATGCTGTGCAGCATTACAGAGACATCATGGACGTCTTTCTAGAAACTGTCGAGGAAGATGCCTATGTTATAGCGTTAATTTTTAAAACACCACAAATGCCACATGCAGACCCATGTGTGTACGCCGACTCCACTTTCATGCCAGAAAGAAAGAGGGGACAGAATTTACCCAGCTGAAGCACAGGAATGAGGAGAGTAACCACAATGGATGGCAGCTGGGGAAGGTTTAAGATGCCAGGGGAGGGGGATGAAGACCGACTACAAGTTGGTGTCCCCAAACCAGGGCTATCAGGCCGGCACTGCCCTGCCCAGAAGAGCATAGTCCCCAAGGAAGCCTTTCTGTATCACTTTTCCACTCTAAGAACAGAGGGAGAATTTACCTGACTCCTCCCTGTTTTCTTCATAGATTTGGGAAGGGATGTGGATTTCCCATCCCTGAGATGAGTAGATAACAGGGCTCCGCTCCAACAGCAGCAGTGCGGTGAGGTGGTGGGATGTGTGCACTGCTCCAGTCTGCACGGAGGTTCCCAGGTAAAAGGTGGAGGGGCGGAAGAGAGGCACCAAAGGACTCCGACCCTGCATTTACCATTCCTCCTGCACTCTGGGTTTTGGAGAGCAAAAGAGGAAGAGGAGAGAGGGGCCAAGAGCAGAGCGGAGGAGGAAGAGAGGGCGGCGGGGTAGTAGCAGGCTACGCTCTCCTACGGAGAGCAGGTGCCACCACTGAAAACAGCAGTGCCTAAGGGTCTCGGCCCAGGGCAACGCACTTTGTCCTGTGGGCTTCTGCTGTCTCACCTGAACATGAAATAAGTGTGAAATCAGGTGAGATGACGTTTCTAAACGTCTTGATTATCTCGGGGCCTGGATCACTGTAGTATTGTGTGCGTGCATGTGCCTGTGCGCGTGCTCGCACTTAGACTCACACTTCGACTCTTCAGCACCGAGTATTTCCTCTTCTACAAGCGTCTTCATCCCACCCCATCACATCCAGGAGAAAAACGCCCTTGACTCATCTGCAGCTATGCATTCAGATGAGCTCTGCTTGGAGGGAAAGGCCGTGCAGGCTGGTGAGGGAGATGGTAGCCCTAGATGGAAACCAGAATCCACAGGGCTCTCACCCTGCTCTTCGAGGTCCTTCTGCTTTCAAGTCTCAGTGTCCCTCCGACAGGATGGGTGACCCCTAGGCAGCCAGCCCCTGCCCCCTGCCCAGCATTCTAGGACTCTTCCAAGTAAGAGACTGTGGCTGCAGTACACAGAAGTGACCACTCGAGGGCATCATAAAACAGGAAAAAGTATCTCAGGAAGGAGTGAGTGTGACAAATTGCGCAGCTGACACTAGAGGGCGTTGTTCTTCCCATTTTCTTCAAAAGGGAGACTCAGGCAGGGGACCGAAGCATCTGTTCAGATCTAGATAGTGCAGTAGGTTGAAGAGTCTCCTTTTGAAGATATTCAGGCATGGCCCACGCCGGCAGAGTGGCGTGGCCGAGTTTGGCGTAGCAGGGGGAGACTGGATCGCCTGTCCCCCTGCCACGCAAAACAGGGACAAGGCTCTGATGGGGCTGGACAAGGAAGCACAGGCATCAGATGGACCCCAGAGGCCCATCAGGACCTGGAGCTACAGAGTCACAAACTCTTCTCCCTTGCCGCCTCCTTCCTGGCTTGGCTTGGCCTGGAAGGGAAGAGCCAGGACAGCAGAAGAACCTTCGCCCCAGTAAGCCCGAGCCCCTGGCCCCACACTCTGGAGGAGGTAAAAGGATTCTGCTTTCTCTTAGGGCATCCAGTGGCTTTAGCGAAGGAGCAGAGAAGCTACACCTTCGTTCCCTTCGAGAGGTGAGCATCACCAGGCACCGAGTGAGGGACTGGGCACCCACACAGGAACCCCACCACTCGGGCTCACCACCCTGCATATCCCCATAGCCTGTTCTCTAGAGGAAGCGTTGAGAGAATTGCAGGAGGAAAAATGTAGGAAAAAGAAAGCGACTAGAGACCGGACCCAGGAAGAGACACTTATTTTCAAATCTCTGGGAGAGAGACAAAAAAAAAAAAAAAAAATCAAGGCTGTATGTTGACGTTTCCCCAAAGGGCCCATCTTAGATCTCTATGGAGACACCCAAATCGTGTCAATTCCCAGGAGAAGCCCAGCTCTCTGGATTCTCAGGGGCTCCCTGTCCTGCTCAGAATTCCAGACAGGCAGGGCACGCTTAGGTCCCTACTTGGCTTGTGGTTCTCAAATGTGTTGTTGGCTAGGAAGAGCTCAGTGTGTTGAAATCTCGTGATTTCTGTATTCCATTGGCATATGTTCTGGTGTTGGCAAGTCTGTCATACTACAACCCGACCAGCCTAGAATGCCTCATCTCTGAGCGCAGGGGTGAAATTCAGCGGGGCTGCAAACTCAGGCGCCCTCAGGGCCTGGATGACCACAGCTGATGGTGAACTAGTCCGGTCAAAGGGGGGGGGGGAGCAGTGACCTCAAGAATTCCTGCCCTCCTAAGCGCATGCAAATCTAAATTGCATTAAAACACCAGATCAGGGGTGCCTGGGTGGCTCAGTCATTAAGTGTCTGCCTTCAGACCAGGTCATGGTCCCAGGGTCCTGGGATCGATCCCCACATCGGGCTCCCTGCTAGGTAGGAGGCCTGCTTCTCCCTCTCCTACTCCCCCTGCTTGTGTTCCCCTCTCTTGCTGTATCTCTTTAAAAAAAACAAACAAACAAACCACCAGATCATTCAACAGGGCATTTCTGTTTAACTGAGCAAACTCTGCCCGCGCACCTTTTTGGCCATGACATTTCTATAGTCACTAGTATTCCAGTAAACCAAATGCTGCCTGCTTTTACCAGCAAGTGGCAACATGCGGGATGATGGCCCCACTAAGTCCCCCGAGATCTGCATGGGGTTAGCTGCCTTTGGGGAGCTTGGAGAAAAACTAGCCCACTTGCTTTTCAAACCCAAGGGAAAGCTTCAAGGTTGGGACATTTTGTTTCCTGGGGTAACAAGTTTGCACGGTGGGTGCTGGTGAGACTGAGTTACCGCCCTCCTGGTTCCTGGGGCAGACCCAGGGGAGGAGCGGGTGGGGCTTGTAGGGTCGGCTCCTCGGAGCCTGTCCCTCATGGCAGCCCCTGACCCTGCCATCAGAATGGCTCATGTGCAGCTACAGCCATCACTGGGGCCTAGGGGCCCTCATTCCCTCACCTGTCAGTGAGGCGGCTGGACTAGACAATGAAGATAGTGATGGATATAACAGTAATAATACCAATAATGCCAACAGTGGCTGCTGCGCCCTGACTCTGGGCCATGTGTCAGGCACTGTGCACACCCTCGTCTCATCACCCGAGGGGTACACCGGTGTCCACAGCTGACCGCAGCCCTGGCTGCAGCCTCGGCGCCAGCAGGCGTGAGCAACCCTCGGACCCCGGCCGTAGATAGCAAGTGGTGGGTTCCTGCAGGTGAGGAACCGGACACAAGGGAGGAAAACAAGCAGAGCCTGGACTAAGCACCCCAGGTGCTCATCACAAGTCAGAAAGGTGACCGTCCTCACGCACAATCCAGCAGAGGAGGAAAATGAGGTTGAATACTGAGGTTCAGAAAGGCAGAATGTCTTTGCCAAGGCTGGGTAACACATGGGTGGGGGGTGATCGGAGGCGTGAAGGAAGACAGTGCCCCGACAACCCACAACCTAACCAGCCTGGGTTTTCCAGAGTCCCTGGTGTCCCCAGCTCCCCAGACGAGACCCGACAATGTCTGAGTGCTGTCAGAGGCTAAGTGAGCATGCAGGTCAGAATCATCACCACACCAACCTCCCCTCCGCCTTCGTTCATTCATTCACTCAGCCAGTACTGAGAGCCTAGATGTCAGGCACGGCTCCCAGCACCGGACCAGGCCGTGTGTCCCTTCCCCTCTTGTTGGGGGGAGGCAGTTAGCAGCCCAGAGCGATGGGAGCCAGACTTACCAGAGGGCTGTTTTAGACTCTGTGGTGATGATTAACGGACCGATCTGCCAGAACGAACGTTTTAGGCTGACGGACAAGGCAGAAACATAGCAGGCAGCAACCTGGCCTGAAAGTGGGCGGGACCATCGGGAACCGGGGAGCGAGTTGTAGGGATGAGGTCACGAGCTGCCACCGACGACCAGGTGCTACAAGGCTTTACAAACCTAGAGATAGGGACTCAGATTTTACTCTGAGCACAAAGGGAAGCTACATCACAGAAGCGTGATTTGGTTTACATCTTTTTTAAATGCTCCTGTCTGTTCTATGAACTGCCACATTCCTGAATACAGAAAAACAAAGACATAAGGAGAAGGGCCAATTAGGAGGCCATGGAAATTAGGAGGCCAAGTGACAATGGCTTGGACGAGACTGGCAGCACCAGGAAAGTGTTCAGACTTGGAACATGTTTGGGAGACGTGTTGACAAAGCTTGCCAACCGATCAGAAGCAAAAGCAAAGGGAAAGAGAGTAATAAAGGACAACAGAAGCCGTTGGCTTGAGGAAAGGGGCGATGTGGTGCCGCCCACTGAGATGGGGGGCTGGGTTGGGTCAGGAGAGGACCAGGAGTTTTGCTTTGGCCATGTTAAGTTTTAGATGCTGGTTAGACCACAATGATGAGATGCCAGCCTCCCATTTGGCTACAAGAGTCAAGGGTTCTTAGGAAATCTACATTCGGGAATCATCTGCAGATCTGCGGGCCTGGCCGAGGTTACGCAGGGAGACCGTGTAGGTGAGCAGAGTCCAGAGTAGCCCTGAGGCTTGCCGACATTTTCAGGACCCACCCGGGCACATGAGACCCAGCAAGCACACTCCAAGTCCACGACAGATGCGCGCGGTGAGGACTCGTCTTCACTCTAAACATGCAGAGAGGTTACAGCCTGCCCCACGCCCCACAGTGTACAAGCAGCAAGGCAAGAATCAACCCTCCGTGGCATGACTGGGGTCCTGTCACTTGTCTACCCCTGTGCAATGGCCACAGCTGATGCTCATACGGGCAGGAGGCCTCAGTGGAACAAGGCAGGCTCTGAAGTCAGAGAGCCCGGGGTGAGTCCTCACCAGCTATGTGATATTGGGCAAGACTGAGCTTTCTGGGGTATAAAACCATGAGTTACTGTTTTGGTTGGTTTTTTTTTTTTTTTGCAAATATCCATTAAGTGTCTCTTGACTGCTGGACGCTGCGCCAAGTGATGGAGACCCATGGCGAGCACACAGACTTCCGTGCTATCGAGTCGAGTGGGGGACATGGACATGTAAACAGGCAATTAGAATATAGTGTGATAAGTACTATGATTATGGAAATACTGCTTCCCTCTTTTGAGAGTATGTTGTACCAACCTACGCAGACTTTAAAGTTATACATAATTTCCTTTCTTCCAAATCCATATGCAATAATAGTCCCATATGAAATGTTTCTACTCTTCATACTGGTACCTGTGATTTTCATTAGAATAAATAATACATGCAAAGCACCTAGCACATAGCCAGTGCTCAATAGACGGTAACAGCCATTATAAAAACATGGGGGTTTGACCTAGCACACACCTCTTTTTGTGTGTCTTTTGGGCTCATTTCTCTCCTCTGTAAATTAGGAATAATAATAGCTAGTCCAGGGGTGCCTGGGGGGCTCCATCGATGAAGCATCTGACTCTGGATTTTGGCTCAGGTCGTGATCTCAGGGTTGTGAGTTCAAGCCCCTTGTGGGACTCCACACTGGACATGGAGTCTGCTTAAGGTTCTCTCTCTCCCTCTCCTTCTGCCCAACCCCCAACTCACACTCGATCTCTCTCCAGAAAAAATAATACAAATAATAGCTAGACCACAGGGTCCTTATGAGGGTCAGATGAGACAGTATACATGAAAACATGTGGTAAGCTGGAGGCAATTCTGTGAAAGTATGAGACGAACATGGTTATGCCTTTGTAACGCGGCAAAACCCAGTCCATGAGGAATAGTTCGTGTTCCCCAAGAGGTCCTCATAGCCCTTCCACAAAGGCCTGTGGAAACCTTTGAGTAGGTTCTTTGGAAAATGGAATTCTGCACAAGAAATTCTGTTTCATCCAAATCACCTATACTCTGTCCATAGGAAATCAAAGACCCTTTACTCGAGGCCTCCTCCTACCCTCTCAAGTCCTTCCCCTACCACATTTGGCTCACCCAGCCAAAGGCAAAAAATTCTGGAAACCTCCCAGGCTGGCTGCCAGCCTGCTTCGTGCATCACGAGAATCCTGAGTCAGTGCCAAGAAGGCAGGTTTGTAAAGCTGGTGTGTGTGCCATAGGCTGTCAGCTGTGTGGGCGGAGGACAGGGTCTTGCGAGGGGCTGCAGCTGAGGCAGGAGCCGGAAGCTGGCAGAGAACCTTCCTGACTTCCTACAGTAGCAAATCCATTCTTGAGGAAGGACCAGGCTGCCCTTGTCTCAGCGTCAGTCAGGAGAAGCCAGAAGGCCGGGGATAGAAAGGAGCAGGCGCCTTCTCTCCAAGGTGCACTGAGTAGACACAGGGTCCTGAGCAGAAGGAGGGTAGAGAACAGACTCCCCACCTCTCTGCCAATGGCGCAACTGGAGGGCCTTGGGCAGTCAGCAACCTGTGGAACCACACAACTAACCCGGGAACTCAGCCACCTCTTTCCCTGGAAGCTTGCAGACTAGAATGGGTATCGATTTCCCTCGGTGCATTTACTTCCTCATTCATTCAACTAACACTTGCTGTGAGCTGACTACACCCAAGGCATTGTGGTACACTCTCCAGATAAGACAAATTCCCTCCTTTCAAGAAGTTTACACTTCAGTGGAAGGAGACAGATATCTATATATCTGTGTATCTATATAGACACCTGTACATAGAAACATCTAGTAGATATCTATGCAGATCTGTACATAGATACAGGTAGATATCTGTATATCTGTATAGTGTGTGTGTGTGTGTGTCTTTATATGCCTGAGTGTGTGTAAAACAACAGGAAGGGATGTGATTTAAAAAAAAAAAAAAAGCAAAACAAAAAGAGAAAGAGAGTGACAACAGGGAATGCTATAGTACAAGGGGTGATCAGGAAGGTTTCTCTGAGCAGAGACCTAAATGAAGTGAGTGGGAGTCATGCACGTCTGTGGGGAAAGAGCATTCCAGGTGGAGGGAACAGCAAAAGCCAGGTGTCTTGAGGTGGGAATGATTCAAGCACATTCCAGGAACGATTTGGGACCAGAGCAGGTGGAGAACGAGTGCGGAAGAGATTAAGGGACGCTGCCAACGCTGCCTGTGCTTCTCTGGGGGGCTGAGGTGGTGGAGGAGGGAGGTCACATAGGACTTAAAGACCATGCTAAGCAAGAACTTTGTTCCGGGGGACATGAGGAACCACTAAAAGAGTTGGAGCAGAGGACTGATGTGATAAATTTCTGAAGACTCCTTGATGGAAACTCCATGTCCGATCTCTCCGAATCCCTCATAAATCTTAAGAAGGAAAAGGCAAAGAAGAATCCTTAGTTTTGGTGGGGGAAAGACTCTAGCGGGGAGGCCGTTAGTTGAGAGTGGCTGCCGCAACCCTCTCCGGACAAGTTACTCAAACTCTCTGTGCCTCAACTGCAAATACGGGGGTAATAATAGTACTGGTCTCATTCAGTTGTTATAAGGATTAAAGGAATTAAAGTAGTAAGAATAGAGCTGGGGAGGGGTGCCTGCGTGGGCGGTAGGTTGAGCACCTGACTCTTGGTTTTGGCTGAAGGTCATGAGATGGAGCCCCGTGTCAGGCTCCACGCTCCGTGCAGAGTCAGCTTAAGATTCTCTCCCTCACCTTCTGCCCCTGCCCCCTGCCTCC
>RCUC01132220.1:0-49758 GCA_003697995.1 Taxidea taxus jeffersonii | reverse complement strand
ACACATTTTTTAAGTTAAAAAAGATCCTTAATCCTTAAGATCATTTGGATTCTTCCAGTAAAAATTTACTTTGGTTATTGCTTTTTAATTTAAAAAATTCCAGACATACAAAAAATTTAGACTATAATATCGTGGTCATATGTATACCTACTACCTGGCATAGAAAAAGAAAACACTTGGGGCACCTGGGTGGTTCAGTGGATTAAACTTCTGCCTTTGGCTCAGGTCATGATCTCAGGGTCCTGGGATTGAGCCCCACATCAAGCTCTCTTGCTCGGTGGGGAGCCTGCTTCCCCCTCTCTTTGCCTGTCTCTCTGCCTACTTGTGATCTCTGTCAAATAAATAAATAAAATCTTAAAAAAAAAAAAAGGAAAACACTTAAAAATACAGTTTTATTTTAAGGCCTCCTGTGTGGACCTTCTAATCCCACTCCTCTCTCCCTGTCAGTGGTCATGACTCGCCTGAATTTTCTGTTCATCGTATTTTCTACTTTTACTATGAATACTTAACTCCCAAAAATAGTTGTTCTAGTTTGGCACATTTTAAACTTTTCCTAAATTACACTAGATTTTATTTCTTCTTCTGCAACCTGCCTGTTTCACTCAATATTGTTTTGTGAGATTTATTCACGTTGATACCAGTATTTTGTTCATTTTTGCTGCTGTTTAGTCTTCCTTTGTTTGAATTCTGGCAGTCCTTGTATCGACCAGGAATCTCGCCTTCCCAGATCCAGCACACGGGCCTGGCTCCACTGGCCCACACCCCACATTGCGGCTGGAGGGCTTTCTCTGGCCCCTGGAGCCAGCTCTAATGCCTGAGGGTGGGGGGGTGCGCAGTGGCAAGGAGAGGGCTGGGATTTAACAGCTCCCAGAGCAGGCCTCATCCATGCCTGAGGGGAGCTGGTGGCTATGTTCTCCAGCTCCCCTGCTCCTCAGGCTGAGTAGTCTAAGGCACACACCCTTCTCCATCTCCCAGAGGCCCCCAGACATTAAGTTCCACTTTCTTGCCCACAGTAATTACTGGCTGGATAGGTCATCTCAGTTTGGCTTCTCCAGAAGCAGATACTGAATCAGAGCTTGGGCACAAGGCATTTATGAGGAATTAATACCTGCAAAAGGGAGGCAGAGAACCCAGGATTGGGCAGAGGGATAAGCAGAACTGCTATGCAGACCTGACAAAGCCTCAGTCAACCCACAAGGAGTTGAGGAACGAATAGGGGGCCTTCAGAATGTCCCATGGTGATCCAAAATGTCTGCCTCTCTCAGTCCCTGGTTATGAGCTGCCCTGAGAGGTCATGACCTCTGGTGAGGCTGCTCTTGGAAACTGAGGCAGACCCTCTGCTCACCCCAACCCTTGCAGCTGGGCAGTGAGGCCTTCCCTATAAGGGGCTTTGGGCACCATGTCCTTATCTGCTGTAAGGACACACCATTTTGGCTTCTTCATACATCACGTGTCTGATCACCTCCCATATAAACTACTTGTACTTGTATCCTTGTCTCAGGCTCTGTTTTGGGGAGACCTCAAACTTAGACAATGAATGTATGGTGATGTATTTATCCATTCTCCTGTTATGGGACACCCAAGTTGTTTCCAATTCTGTTACTGCAAACTATATTGCAATGGACTTTCTTGTACAAGTCTCCTGTGTACATGTTGTGGAAGTTGTTTGTTTGTTTTGGGAGAGGAGAGGGGCGGAAGAAGAGGGAGAGAGAACCTGGAGCCAGCTCCACACCCAGTGCAGAGCCCAGTGTAGGGCTCCATCTTACGACCCTGAGATCACAACCTGAGCCAGAATCAAGAGTCAGATGCTCAACCTACTGAGCCATCCAGGCATTATGGTAAATACCTAGAAGCAGAGTTCTTGGTTTACAGGGAATGCATGTCTTTGACTATATTAGGGGTTGGACTAAGGCCCTGTAGTGAAGTCAAGTTTAAGGTATGGATACACTGGAGACACAGCCTCACACTGAAGAGGTTTTGTGCCAGATGGACTTTATTACAGACAGACTCTCAGAATCCTTCCTCTAGAGCAGAGTTTCTCAAAAGTTAATATGCATATAAACCTCCTGGGGATCTGGTTAACTTGCAGATTCTGATTTAGTAGGTCTGGGTGGAGACCTAAAATTCTGCACTTCTCAGCTTTCAGATGTACTTCTCCTGCTCCATGGATCCTCTACAGTACCAGACTCCAGAGAATAAGCCTGATTAGGAGGCTATCAGAAAATCAGAGTAAAGTAGCCATGATTCTTTGTGATGATTGCTCACAAAATAGGGTGAAAAGAGATGACCTAAGGGTAATGGCCTGTGGGCTAAACTACTAGGTTACTAGATGGGACACTGTGCTACTAGGGGCCTAGTGATTCATTATTGGTGGAGTTTAGGGGTAGTGTCAATGCCAGGTTACTTCTCACTTTTGCCTCGGGGAAAGATACAGACCGAGTGGTCCGTAGTAGGACTACAGGTCTGTCTTGTTAACAGATTTTTCACCTCTTTCTTTGTCATTCCAGACACAATGTTTGGCTGTTAGTTTAAGGGTGGTGTAACATTTGCCTCTGGAGAGTGTCCAGGTTAGGTGGATTTGTACTTGAGTCCTCAAGGGGGTAGGCCAATTGGGCTGCTCTAAGAATTCACAGTCATGGACCAGCCACATGGGAAAGTCCTCTCTTTGACCCCATAAGCACAGAGGGCCATTTAATGTTAGTTAAAAGACTTCCATTTCTTTTCAAGATGGAGTAACAAGGATGGAATTTATCATTCCATGCAAAATTACTCAAAAACTAGTCAAAATCTTTTAAACGATGGTAGCAAATGAGATGAACTAATAAGGCGAACACTCCAATCACCTAGCTCACTGCCTGGAGAAAGTTTTCAGGATGTGGTGTATGGAGGGAATCTAGGTAGAGGCCAGGGGACTCTCTTGAGTTGAATAAATAGAGATGGGGTTCAGGGAAGCCAAAGCAGCTAGAGCTCACAGGGCTGAGTAGCAGAGGAGAGAGAGATACACACAGAGAGAAGGCTGAAGATCTGCAAAGGGTACCCCTTGAGGACACATTTGAGTATTGGTTAGCCCACGCGTGTGAAGAATCTTGCTGAGATAAGAGAAAGAGCCATCCTAATTTTAAGCCACCCTAATTTAAGGGAACAGCACTCAGAGTTCACATAGAGTCAAAAGTAATTCCTGTTCCCACCAGCCAGAATGGAAAACATTACAAATCAAATCAGGAAGCATTAACTAGAGTACTTAGGAGGGTCTTGCTTGGGCGATAAATTTAACTCTAAATTAAATACAGCTCTGATCTGGCCTAACAAAATTCGAAATAAGACCTGAAATGATCAAACTATTGCCAAGTAACTTAGCTGCATTCCAGAATAAAACTTAAGAATATTTATATAAATATAAAAATATTCACATCCAACAAAGTGAAATTCACAATGTTTGACATCCAAACAAAAGAACTAGGCTTGCATAAAAGCAGGAAAATACAATCCAAAATGAAAAGAAAAATCAGTGAGTTAAAACTGACCCACAAAGAATACAGATAATAGGATTCATGTACACTATATTTTTTAAGCTATTAGGACTATATTCTCCATTTTGAGAAGCTAAAGGAAAGAATGATCATGATAAGGAGAGACATGGAAGATATAACATAGGCCTAATCTGAACTTTTAGAGATGAAAACTATGATGTCCCAGATGAAAAATGCAGTGGCTAGGATTAATAGGTTATACATTGCAGAAAAAAAGAAGAGTGAAGTTGGAGACCTAGCATTAGAAACTATCCAAAATGAAACTTAGAAAAAAGACTAGAGAAAAGTTAGAGTACCAATAAAAAGTGGAATACTTTTAAGTGATCTAACATATGTGTAATTTAGAAACTGGAGTCCCTGGAATGGGGCCCCCGGGGATGAAAAATAATATTTGAGGAAATAATGGCTAAAATTATTTTAAATTTGGTAAAAACTATAAATGCACAGATCCAAGAAGCTTTACAGACCCTAAGCACAAAAACATGAAGAAAACAATACCAAGGCACATCATAATCAAATTGCTTAAAGCCAGTGATAAAGAGAGAATTAAAAATGGCTGAGGTGGGACGCCTGGGTGGCTCAGTTGGTTAAGCGGCTGCCTTCGGCTCAGGTCATGATCCCAGCGTCCTGGGATCGAGTCCCACATCAGGCTCCTTGCTCGGCAGGGAGCCTTCTTCTTCCTCTGCCTCTGCCTGCAACTTTGTCTGCCTGTGCTCGCTAGCTCTCTCTCTCTCTCTCTGACAAATAAATAAAAAATAAAAAATAAATGGCTGAGGAAAAAGACATACTACAGAGAAACAAAAATAAAGATGACAGATTTTTTTGGTCAGAAACAAAACAAGCTAGAAGACAGAAGCATGACATCTTTAAAGTATTAAAAAGAAAAAAACCCGTTA
Source organism: Taxidea taxus jeffersonii (assembly GCA_003697995.1). Classification (NCBI taxonomy): domain Eukaryota; kingdom Metazoa; phylum Chordata; class Mammalia; order Carnivora; family Mustelidae; genus Taxidea; species Taxidea taxus. The sequence goes on along the minus strand of RCUC01132220.1, from coordinate 45,332 downwards.
AACTAGAATTCTACACTCAATGAAAATATCTTAAAACATGAAGACAAGGGGGCCTGGGTGGCTCAGTGGGTTAAACCTCTGTCTTCAGCTCAGGTCATGATCTCAGTGTCCTGGGATCGAGCCCCGCATCGGGCTCTCTGATTGGCAGGGAGCCTGCTTCCCACCCTCTCTGCCTGCCTCTCTGCCTACTTGTGATCTCTGTCAAATAAATAAATAAAATCTTTTTTAAAAAATGAAGACGATCAAGAGAATGAGAAGACAAGCCACAAACTGGGAGGAAATATTTGCAAAAGACACAACTGATAAAGGATTGTTTAAAACTCAACAATAAGGAAAAAAGAGATGTAATTAAAAAAAACACAAATAAAATTTTAATAGACACCTCACCAAAGAAGATATACAGATGGCAAATAAGTATATGAAAAGATACTCCATATGATATGTCATCAGGGAAGTGCAAATTAAAACAATGAGATATCACTATATACCTATTAGAATGGCCGAAATCTGGTACATTGTCAACACTGACAACTGCTGGTGAGGATATGGAACAGCAGGAACTCTAATTCACTTCCAGTGTGAATGCAAAATGGTACAACCACTTTGGAAGACAGTTTTGAGGTTTCTTAAAAAACTAAACATATTCTTAACATATGATCTAGAATCGCACTCCTTGCTTTATAGCAGCTTTATTCATAATTGCCAGAGCTTGGAAGCAACCAACATGTCCTTTAATAGACGGATGAATAAATAAACGGTGGTACATCCAGACAATGGAATATTATTCTGTGCCAAAAAGAAATGATCAAGCCATGAAAAGACATATATTTTACTAACTGCAAGAAGTCAACCTGAAAAGGCTACATACTGTATGATTTCAAACATATGACATTCTGGAAAAGGTAAAACTATGGAGACAGCAAAAAGACTGCCTGGAGTTGGAGTGGGAGGAATGAATAGGCAGAGCATAGAGGATTTTTAGGGCAGTAAAAATATTCCATATGACACAATAGTGAATACACATCATTATACAGTTGTCTAAAACCATAGGTGGCTCAGTGGGTTAAATCCTCTGCCTTCAGCTCAGGTCATGATCCCAGGGTCCTGGGATCGAGCCCTGCATTGGGCTCTCTGCTCAGCAGGAGCCTGCTTTCCCCCCTCTCTCTGCCTGCCTCTCTGCCTACTTGTGATCTGTCAGTCAAATAAATAAATAAAATCTTTTCAAAAAAACAAAGCCATAGAAAGTACAACACAAAGAGTGTACCTTAAGGTAAACTGTGGGCCTTGGGAATTGTGATGTGTCAGTGTAGGTACAATTGTGACAAATGTACCACTCAGGTTATGCCTGTGTGGGGACAGGAGGTATAAGGGAAGTATCTATCCTTCCTTCTCAATTTTTCTGTGGACCCAAAACTTTGCTAAAAAAAATAAAATCCAACCGAGGGGGGTGGGGGGAAGAGGGGTTGGGTGAGGGTGGTGGGGTTACATCATATGTTTAAATAAAGCTTAAATAAAGTAAAAAATAAATAAATAAATAAATAAATAAAATCCAAAAAAAAATTATAAGACGAAAGAAGAAAGATAGGTAAGATACTTTTTCAGACACATAAAAGCTGAAAAAAATCATCACCAACAGACTTATGCTACAAGAAATGTTATTGGAAGTCTTATAAGCAGAAGGGAAATGATACCAGAGGGAAACATAGATCCTCACAAAAGAAGTAAGAGCATAAGAAATAACAACTACAACAGCAATTTAAAGACTTTTTTCTTTTTAGCTAAATCTCCTCAGAAAATAATTGACTGTTCAAAGCAAATATAATAATGCTGGGGCACCTGAGTGGCCCAGCTTGGGTTCCCTCTCTCACTGTCAAATAAATTTTTAAAAAATCTTTTAAAAAAATCTCAAACAATAACTGTGGCTTTGTCTATGACTCCTTGCCATTCTATTAGGTTTGCTACATCTATTTGGAAGGTCTATTTTAAGACATGACAGTGGTTAAGATTATTGAATTGAATTGATCCCTTTATTATTTCATTACTCTCTTTATCTGTGGTAATATTCTTTGTCTGAAATCTACTTTGTCTGATATTCATATAACCACTCCAGTTTTCTTTTGACTAGTGTTAGCCTGGTATATTTTTTCTATCCTTTGACTTTTAACCTATTTGTGCTTTTATATTGAAAGTGGGTTTCTTATTGATAGAGTATAGTTGAGTCTACTTTCTTATCTGATATTACAGTCTTTAATTTGGGTATTTAGCCCATTTACATTTGTTGTGATTATTGATATGGCTGCCTTTAATTGTATCATCTTGTTTGATATCATCTTGTATTATCTTGTTGCATTTTGTTTTCTGTTTTTCCCATCTATTTTTGGCTGATTTTGCCTTCTTATTCTACCTTTTGGGGGGCTAATTAGGTATTTTTCATGATTCTATTTTTTCTCTCTTTTCTTGATTTTTTAGCTATTTGTTGTACTACTTTAGTGACTGCTTTAGGGTTATAGTACACATCTTTAACTTATTGCAGTTTAACTTCGATTGACATTATCACTTGTGTATAAAAACCTTATAACAATATACATATGTATAACATAAAAACATTTTAATAGTATATCCTTCTAGCCTTTGGGTATTGTTGTCAAACATTTACTTCTAAATAATGGCATTATTTTTTAAAGATTTTATTTATTTATTTATTTATTTATCTGATAGAGAGAGCACAAGCAGGGGGAGCAGCAAGCAGAGGGAGAGGGAGAAGCAGTCTCCCCACTCAGCAAGTTGTCTGACTTGGGGCTCGATTGCAGGATCCTGGGATCATGACCTGAGCTGAAGGCAGACACTTAACTGACTGAGCCACCCAGATGCCCCCACTGTTTGAGATTTTATTTATTTATTTATTTATTTTTAAAAGATTTTCTTTATTTATTTGACAGACAGAGATCATAAGTAGGCAGAGAAGCAGGCAGAGAGAGATAGGAGGAAGCAGGCTCCCCATGGATCAGAGAGCCCAATGTGGGACTCGATCCCAGGACCCCGGGATCATGACCTAAGCCAAAGGCAGAGGCTTAACCCACTGAGCCACCCAGGTGCCCCCTGTTTGAGATTTTAAAACCCCTCTCCCAATAACTGTTAGAAGAAGCAGATCAACAGAAGATGGGATTCAGTAACTCTGGGGCCCAAGGGAAAGGAAGTATTTGGTAAACATGAAGCTCTCCTATTACTAACCACAGTTAGGTCAGATTTCCAGTTTCTATAGTTTTAGGCATCCTTTTTATTTTTACATAAATAATCTATAAGGTTTTTTTCCACAGGAAAAACTGTTGCTCCTGAATCACACAGAACCAGCTGGAAACAGAATCCTTTGAATTTTATAAAGTCAGACTGAGAGAACAGTCTACGACTGTTTACCATCAAGATGGCCCCAGATTATTATTGTTCCTTGGGGGACAGTCTGGCAATAACAGACATCCATGGTCTAGTCTGTCAACTCAAGCCTTCTTAAAATTGGCCCCCCAAACCCCGAGTGGGAGACACACCTAGATCAAACGGTGTTAAAGGGAGAAGGAACCAGTCAGACAAGAGAAAGAGAAACAGAGGTGGGTGGGAGTGGGACTTCACATCTTTCCCTCCGTTTTTCCTATTCCTCTCCTGTTTGGTCTCTCCTGTTCCCAACCCAAAAGCATCATTTAGCCAAAAGCCAACTGGCCTTTGAATTGGCAGATGTATGAACCTCTCTTGGAAAAATGCCAAAATAAACCCCATTTAAAATGGAACGTGGAGTCCTAAAAAGAACATCAGTTTTGGGGTCTAGAAGCACCTGTGTCTGATACTAGCATTCAGCTCTAACCCTTGGATATTGTATGACCTTAAGTCATTTAACTTCTCTGAGTCTTGGTTTTCCCATCTGTAAAATGGGGGAGATACCAACCTTGCAGGGCTGGTTGAGAGGACTAAACCAGCTAACACATGTATGGGTGTTACATTTCCCAGGCTACAGTTGTGGATATCCAAAACAGAAAACCTAATTTTATTTTTCTGTAATATAACTTTCAACACTACCATGAGCTCCCATCTTGCCTTCCAGTGAAATAACAACAAGAACGACAAGACAACAGTCAACTCCAAGCAAATTCAGATGCTTGAGGGTTTTCTGGTTCATTTTAGTTTGAAACTCAGTGAAGTCAGTATTTTCTCCTCTTTCTTCTTTTCCCTAGGGTGTCCATCCTCCTTCATCCTGGGGGCTTCTGTGTCATCACCAGAGTGGAGGAAGACACCGGCCCTTGTTTACTCCCTGAAGTGTGATCTGTTTTGACTAGGCTTTGGTACAATGTGCACTGGCTTCTGGGACATCATGTCTCTGTTATCTGGTCATCAAGGCCATTCTGCATGAGTTACTCTGCACTTTCTGGGTCCTCCTGAGGGCCTCCAACCTTCCTAGGCTCACTGCCTTTGAAACATTTTAAATGTACCTTAGAAACCCCAAAATCCACACTGTTTGACATGCAAATGGTACAAAAAGAAAAACAGAAAATTCTCTCTCCCATCCTTGTCCTCAGCCACTCCTCCTCTGTAGAGGCAATGATTTTTGCCTTTTCTTATGTGCTCTTTCTTTTCTTTTTAAAAAATTTTTTTTAAGATTTTATTTATTCATTTGACAGACAGAGATCACAAGTAGGCAGAGAGGCAGACAGAGAGAGAGGAGGAAGCAAGCTCCCCGCAGAGAGCCCAATGTGGGGCTCGATCCCAGGACCCTGAGACCATGATCTGAGCCGAAGGCAGTGGCTTAACCCACTGAGCCACCCAGGTGCCCCTTTCTTTTCTTTTTTAAAAGATTTTTAAAATGTATTCATTTGAGAGAGAGAGAAAGAGAGCCAGCAAGAGCGTGAGCAGGGGGGAAGGGCAGAGGGAGAGGGAGAAGCAGACCCTCTGCTAAGCAGGGAGCCCAACATGGGGCTTGATCCCTGGACCCTAAGATCATAATCTGAGCAGAAGGCAGATGCTTAACCAACTGAGCCACAGGCACCCGTTATGTATTCTTTCAAAAATAATTTACACATCGATAAACATATCCTTTCTAAAGTCATTTCCTATAATCATAAAATGCATATATATGTAATCATCTATCTTCATGGATCAAAGTTTGCCTCATGTATACATACACACACACAAATATTCATATGCACAAATGTGTATATATATTACATATTACCATTGTTTATATATACACATAGTAAATACATATGAAATAGATACATATAATATTTTTAACTGTCTTAGACAACAGAGCCTGAGGCAAAACTTCTGTCCTAACACTTTATGGAGGGGCATAATCCCAGGGCACAGCAAGAGCCAAGGAAAAATGGTAGTGAGGAGAGGAGGTATATTAATTTCTCGGGTCACTGTAACGAAGTACCGCACACTGGGAAGGGGCAGGGAAAAGCAGGAGCCTGCCTCTGATGGCCTCTGGGCCCCAAATCATCTTTCTTCAAAAAGCCTGGACTCTATTTTCCCTTAGTTTCTGTCAGAAACTACAGGGAATCATCAGGCATCCATCTGGCACTTAGAGACAGTCTTTGAAAACTTTAATTACTTTCAAGTGTCTGGGACTATTAGCCCCAAGTATTGAGTTGTTCCATCAGATTCGCTATCTTTATTTTATTTATTTTCTAAAAGATTAATTTTTTTAAAAGATTTTATTTTTTTGACAGACAGACATCACAAGTGATCACAAGGCAGAGAGGCAGGCAGAGAGAGAGAGAGGGAAGCAGGCTCCCTGCTGAGCAGAGAGCCGGATGCAGGGCTCGATCCCAGGACCCTGGGATCATGACCTGGGCGGAAGGCAGAGGCTTTAACCCACTGAGCCACCCAGGCGCCCCTAAAAGATTTATTTGAGAGAGAGAGAGCTCGAGCAATCATCTGAGCGAGTGGGGGGAGGGGCAGAGGGAGAGGGAGAATCTCAAGTAGATGCCCACTGAGCCAGCAGGGCACCCCCAGATTTGTTATCTTGCACAATCCTCAGCAGATTCTTACTGAGCACCTACTACTTTCCAGCCACTGCGCACGGCAGTAGGAAAATAGCTAGCAAAGGCAGCTCGCCCTCCAGAAGCTGGTGCTCTAGCAAGAGGGAGAGAGACAATAATCAAGCTACTCAGTGCAATTATAACAGGGCTCCGAGCAGGGAAGGACAAGGACTTAAAGAATGCAATTTTGCCTGTGTTGTTATTTATGTTTTCCCTCTTTCTAATTTTAAACTATAAGACAAGAAAATTTAGGAAGTACAGAAACGCACAGGGGTGGTCCTGGATGCTCTTTTATTATGTAGCAGACGAGAGCTACACAAGGGAAGGGGATTTTGTTCGTTGGAGGGGAGGCAGATAATTGATACTTGGTGGCTAGCCTAGGCCTAGATGGCTTAGGGCCTCCTAAATTCAGGGACATCCAGTCCCACACAGAAGAGGCAGACTTTCTTGTGCATTCTTACCTCTCGGAGGGCTTGTAAAATATGATAGATTCCTGGGATTTAACCCTAGAGATTCTGTTTCCGAATATGGGACAGAGGCCAAGAATAGATGTTTGGCTCAGAGCCCCTCTCAAAATGCTTCTGTTTAGGGGCGCCTGGGTGGCTCAGTTGTTAAGCGTCTGCCTTCGGCTTAGGTCATGATCCCAGAGTCCTGGGATCCAGCCTCCAATTGGGCTCCCTGCTCGGCAGGAAGCCTGCTTCTCTCTCTCCCACTCCCCCTGCTTGTGGTTCCCTCTCTCGCCGTGTCTCTGTCAAATAAATCTTTTTTTAAAAAAACACCCTGTTGTTGAGTGAATGAACTCTAATGCAGGTAATCCACGAATCCCACTCTGATCTAGACAGAGGTACAGGACAGAGTTTTGTCCATCCCAAAGATGTTACTAGGAGCACCCTGTACAGGGGAAAGCAGGAAGAAACCTTTTCCTATGTCCCTTCTGTATCCCGTGGCTCTTCCTTCCAGGACCCAAAATTCAAGCTGGAAGAAGTATTTACACTCTAGTTCAGCTCTGTCTGGGGTTAAATAGGCATTGGGAGTTGGCCTGGGAACTTAATCATGACTTACAACATTATTTCTTTTGGGAAGCATAAATGAGGTTCAAAGGCCAATTCAAGACATAAACTTTTAGAATTAAATCATCTGGTGAGTTGGGAGTTGCAGAGTAGAAAAGGAAAAGACAAGATGTAAAATGTTGTAAAAAGTAACATGAATGTGAAAGATTATATGACTCTGTTTATAGGAAATGTCCAGCAAAGGATAAATCTAAAGCAAGAGAAACCAGATCCATGGTTGTCTCAGGCTGGGGAGGGGGGCAGGGGTTATGAATGGGGCTGTCCAGTAAAAGGGCATCAGGGGTCCTTTTAGGGTGATGGAAATGTTTTAGAACTGGATTGTGGCGAGGTTGCACAACTCTGTTACTTTACCAAAAAAAAAAAAAAAAATCACCGAGTTGTATACTTCAAACGGGTGAATTTTATGGTATATGAAGTACACCTCGTTAAAACTATTTATTAAAACTGACTTGATAAGATCTCTAAATTACCCAGCAACATCCCCTTATACCTGTGAAGCACTTTATAGTGTTTTCATTTACATTATCTCTATGGGCATGTCACATATCCCTGCGAGGAGATCTATTTTTGTTTCATAGTCAAGAACCTGAGGCTCAGAGTTGTTATGTGACTTAAGTGGCAGGTCTCGAAACCTGTTTCTGCACAATTCCCTCCCCACTAAATCCCAGGTCTGTAAACACCTTTGCCCAGGTACTATCCTCAGGAATGGAAGCAGGGGCCAAGCACCTATTTTTCTTGTCTGTTCTTTGAGCTGATCTTCTCTCTGGTTACTTAGCCTTGTCAGTTCTGCATGCTTGGTGGGCCCTCCTGGGCCCCAGGCATCTCTTGCAGTAGCTGCTTTGGGCCTAGATCTTCTTACCGCGGGGAGGTTACTCCATAATTGGAAACATGCTGGGAGTAAGTTGTGCAGTGCAGTGAGCCGAGGCCAGCTTAAGGAGACGTTTTAGGAGGAGAGGGCATCCAGTCCGTCTGAGTTCCACTGTGGGAACTTCCAGTGGATCCAGGGATATGCTTATTGGTCCTCTGGGACCAGGACAGCCAATGCTTCTCCTCTTGTCTCCCATCTGGGCTGGCATTGGCACGCAGTACTAAATATCACCCTTGGATCAGGCAGCCAGGGTTCCTGTCCTATAGATCTGCTTTACAGGACCATCTGCTCAGGCCTTCCTATGCCTGGGCTCTTACCCACAGAGTGAGGAGGAGCCAAGGGGGCCGGGGACAAGAAGCACCTTCCAGATCAGGCTCTGGGATTCTCTATGGAAATGACCCCAAGCCCTCTTCAAGGGCCTCTGATGAACTCTTCTCCAGATCCATTCTCCCAAAGCCAGGCAGTGTCTGGTGTGCACCAAGGGGCCCAAGAGGTAGCCAAGGGGCCCTCTAGTGGGAGCATGAGAATGAAGTTTGGAAGGGATTATCCGCCAACATGACACAAGGCTCTCTGCAGTGAGGAACAGAACAGAGGGTGTGCAGAGCAGCAGCACGAGCTGTGGGCCAGGGAGCCCCCATTTACACTCTTGCTTTAGCTCCTGCAAATACAAGCAACGAGCCTGCCCAAAGAACAGAAGGAAATATTCAAAGAACATACGAGAATCACACAACCAGGGCACCTGGGTGGCTCAGTGGGTTAAAGCCTCTGCCTTCGGCTGGGGTCATGATCCCAGGGTCCTGGGATTGAGCCCCGCATCGGGCTCTCTGCTCGATGGGGAGCCTGCTTCCTCCTCTCTCTCTGCCTGCTTGTGATGTCTGTCTGTCAAATAAATAAATTCTTTTTAAAAATCTTTAAAAAAGTAAAAGAATCATGCAACAAACACACCTACCAGAATTTGTGTTTTGGAAGAGGGAAAAGGTATCCCCCATGGCTTTACTAAACGTGGACAGAAAGCTTCATTTATTTTTCATTGTCAAAAACAGATAAAATATTGGTTATTCCAAGAGCAGAGATTCATTTGTTTCAAAATGGCAATAATAGGTCCCGCCATTATTGTCAGGATAAAGGGAGAATACAGTCTCTAGTCGAAGGGACACTGAGCACATGCTAATGGGATTGTTCTTTTTAAATTTTCCTCCAGCTGATCTTTAAGATAATGTTCAAAGCTTTACTGTTCCTTCATTTGTCTTACGCTGTCTGGTGGGATATAGTTAATAGAAAACAGATACTGAGATGTTTTTGAACATCAAGTTAAGACACGTTACTAATTGCTCTCCCACAATAGGAGAGCAAACTGTAGACCACGATCAAAAGCAACTGTTTTTCTACCTTTCGGAGCTGCCAGAATTCCCTGAGGGGTGTGCGCCAGGTAAGTGGGGGGACAAGCGTGGAATCTGAATGATCTCATCATCGCGGCTTCCACCAGACCCCAGCTAGGGGCATCTATCCAGATTGATGAGGATATGATTTAATCTGCCCCATCAGAAAAGAAAGGGAGTGCTGAAAAACCATGCAATCTGGTTCAATATCACAGCCTGCGGCCCGCAGGGAGTCTCCTAAAGTCGGTGAAGCCTTAGGGGCGTGGCTCATGCCAGAGCATACAGTTGGGATCCCTACACTCGTGTGGCTCCTTGTTGTTCCCACGGCCTTGCCACAGACATGATTTCACACCCTCCTCCAAGACAGACCAGTGCTTGTCCACACAGAGCACCCTGGGGGGGGGGGGGGGGCAGAGCCCTCGGCATTGCCCTTCCCGTTTGGAGAGCACCAGGAGAGAATGACATTAGCTTTGTGGGTTGAGCAGAGCACCCTGTGCTAAGCAGCCCATCAGTGACCCCTGAGATTTGGCTGTGCCACGTGCCGCAAGACACCTAACCGGTGTGGAAGCCGCTATGCCTTCAGGGAAACCCCTTCCTTGGGCCCTTGGGGGCAGCCCCTCCCATCAAGGCCCAGCTAATGGGAGGGTTGTTGCACTTGTGCCCATGGACTTGGTTTTGTCTCTTCTCTGCCTGCCCTGAAAGAACGGTTGCTACTAACATGGGCGGGCATCTGGAGACCCACATTTGACCCACCATGGGTGACTAAAAGGAAGCTCTGGTCTATGGATCTGGTTGGAGGGAATGGCCCTGAGCGGGCGTATGTCTGAGGACTTGAGGTCAGAGGCTCGACAACCTCATCAAGGGTGTTGAAGCTGGTGCACTCAGAAGAGGCACAGAGGCAGGCAGCTGACCAAATCAACCTGAATTACTGTGACTACCATTTAGGGAGTGTCTCTAGACATTAAGGCCTCTATACACATTAGTCCATATAATCGTCACAAGATCTGGCAGTGGTTTTATTAGTCCCACTTCACAGATGTGGAGACTGAAGCTTAGTGGGGTGAAGAACTTTCCCAAAGGCATGCAGCTGGAAGTGATGGAACCAAGGGATTTCTATCAAAAAGACTGCTCACAGAACGTCAGAAGTGTAAACCTTGGGTCAGAAGGTGCTCCCAGGCCACGGTCAAGGGAGCCTTATTTCACATGTGGGATTTTGCAAACACTATCACGTAAGGTTCCATGGGGCACTTGGGTGGCTTAATTGGTTAAGTGTCTGCCTTTCCCTCAGGTCATGGTTTTGGGTCCTGAGATGGAGCCCCACACTGGACTCCCTACTCAGCAGAGAGTCTGCTTCTCCCTGCCCCTCTGCTGATCCCCCTGCTTGCATGAATGCTCTTTCTCTCTCTCGGTCTCAAATAAGTAAATAAAATCTTTAAAAAAAAAAATTCCACAAAACTCAGGAACAAAGGCCTAGGTGTTTTTTCAAAGGATGGCACTCCCTTCTCCATAGTTCTATTCCAGGCTGCCCAGTTTTCCTGGTAGACAAGGAAAGACACTGAAGATGCCTTTTATCCAGTCTGGTGGTTTTTAACCCGCTTGCAGGACAGAGAGAACATGTACCCAAAAGGACTGGGATGGTCACAGCAGGAGTGCAGAACTGGGAACCCAATGCCAGGGCGATGCCAGCTGCTGGGCGGGGTCAGGTGGATAGAGCCCCGCATCACCAGTATCGTGAGCCACGCCCTGCACTAGAGGGAGTGTGGGACAGCTCCTGAGGAGGCCAGCATTCCTGGAGTGTGAAGCTGGAGGAGGTGAGGCAGGAGGGCCTGAGCAAGGGAACCAGCAGGCCCCAGGTGCAAAAGAAGGGAGAGGGAAGGAGTTTGTTTGACCAGAGGTGACAGGGGCCCATGGAACTGGCTGTTCTGGATGCCAGGCCCATGGAGAGACCATCCCAACTGTTTGCTCCAATGAAGCATTTTGTACAAATGAGACTAAAAACCCCACGGGATTCAAAGCAAACTTCTGCACACGCTGGCCTTCACTTTCCTTTCTAGCCTCACCTCCACCATTTCTTGTTTTGTTCTACCTTACACCCCCCCATAGAACGGTCTCAGCCTTCCTTCTACCTCTGCGCCTGCCTGAGCTGTGTGCTCTCCCCAGCGGGCCGTTCACCGGCTCTGCCTGCAGAACCCTGCTCACCAGACCTGAGCAGGGAGTCAGAGTCACTAAGAGGTACAACCAGCAAGGATATGAAACAGAGTTATCACAGAAATGTGAATTAAAATAACAATGAGGCATCATGGCATAGCTATGAAATCAGAAGATTAAAAAAACAAATAAAATCACCCAAAGGTTGACACATTGGTGAAACATGTTGCTGGTGACATTGTAAATGGGTCCAACTTTTTGGGGGGGAAGGTGGGGGACAACAGAGCAGTATATTTAAAGAGAGAGAGAGAAATGTTCATACTCCTTGACCTCCATCAATCCTACTTTGCAGACCTAAGCTTAAGAAAAATGATATCAGAGAAGAAAAAAGCTACATGCATAAAGATACCCTTTACATCATAAATTTTAACTCTGTAAAAAACTGGAAACAGCCCAACTATCCTACAGTGGGGGATGGTAAAGGAAATTACATTCACCAACAGATGGGAATTATGATGGAAACTATTTAGCAAAAGGAGATGCACATAACTTGATGCTTAGGAGAGCACAAAACTGTGTTGTGAATGTATTATAAAAAAATCACAAAATGTTTGAATTAAGGATGTGTAAGGGAACACAGAAAAATTCTAGAAAATCACTACTTAATAGGGCACTATTTTTATGACAGTGTTGTTGATCTGATAAAAATCTAGAGATGATGCTACCCTTCCTTCAGAACCCCGGGGTTACCTTGTTCCTACTTGGTTGATGGTCCTTGAGTGTGACTGTGTCCTAGATGTAGCTCCCTCGGGACCAGAAATTCTCCAACGGCAAGAACTGTGTTCTACTCTTTTTTGTCTCACCTGAGCACTTGTATTTGCCTGGCACATAGTAAATGTTCAGTAAGTATTTTTTTTAAGTTAATTCAAGGATGATATTATGCTTGAAAGTAAAATTCAACATACTGTTTATTTTCTAGTCTTCTGGCAAAAGGTGCTCAGAGAAATAGATAATCTGTATTATTTCTAAAGGCTCCGTGGGAAGGAAAATCCACATTAAAAAAGTTAGTATTTTACATCTGATGTGACACAGATGTGGAAATGCAGGCTCAGGTGGAAATCTACTGAGGCTCTCAGGAAGTACTTACCTTTGCCTCTTTTTCTTTCTTTCTTTCTTTCTTTTTTTTTTTTTTTTTAAAGAGAGGGAGAGGGTAGGGGATGGGCAGAGGGAGAGCAAGAATTTCAAGCAGGCTCCACCCCCAGCCTGGACCCCGAGAAGATGACCTGAGCGGAAATCAAGAGTTGGACCCTTAACTGAGGGAGCCGCCCAGGAGCCCCAACCTTTGCCATTTAAGGCAATAAAATGTTTAAAAACTGAAGCCAAGCGGAGGTTTGCACCTCTGTGCCCATTGGATCCTGGTCAGAAGAAAATTATTCACCACTCCTGCAGGGTCCCCCAAAGCTGCTGTGCCTGAGTCAGGGCCTGTCTAGAAGGAGCTTAAATGGCGAAGAGGCAGGAAGTGTGACAAAATGGCAGAGCTGAGCCCCCACCCACCCCCAAGAGAATAACAGGAATTTAGGGTGGAACAAGTTTTAAGCACCCAGGCTTTAACACATGCCTGGCACACTAGGCACATCACCTTAGGCTCCTGTTTTTACAGACTAAACCCTTGAAGTTCAGAGACTTTACTTACCCAAGGTCAAATGGCTGGGGCGGGGAGGGGGGCGGGTGGCGGGCTCAGGACCCCACAGCTGCCAACAGGCTCTAATCAACTTCTCTATCCAGCAGGCCTCGCAGCCCGCTCTGAACCGGCTGTCGGTTTTGGCTGCTGATGTCTCGGGGTCTTCTTTGGCCTTTCTCCTTTTCCTCATTTTTAGGAGGCCAGTTCACATGTTGCAGGATCGCGGCACGGAGGAAGCGAACAGATTCTTGCAGGAACATCGATCCGGCTTTCTGGGAGCCTGCGACTCAGACGGTTCTCACCTGCCTTAGGTTTTCTCTCCTGTTTTTTCAGCCCGGCTCCCCCGCCCTTGGTTTTACTCCATACTTAACAAATCGCCGTGGTCACTGGTCATTTCTCCCCCCAAAAATCACCTACTCCCTTCTGCCAGTGACTTTCCCTGATGCCTGAGCGTGTAAATCATTTCCGGGACACATTTTAACTAAATTTAACTGAATACAGTCTCCCATATTGAGGAGATGGTTTGGAAAGGAAAACAAGTGTTTTTCCAAAACAATTTCTTCCAAAATTAAATTTCTTTTCTCTTGGAAATAAAGCTTTTTCACAAACTGAACATTTCAACATTTAAGATTCTCCTCCTCTGGCTGTGTCCCCTTCCCTCTTTTCCTTCCGTACATTTTGCCTGCTGGGCAAACCTGATAGTCTCTCTTACGTTAACAACCCATCTCAGGAATACCCACCCCGCTACACTCAGGCAGAGGTCAAGCCCCTCCCACCTGCTGCCTTCCCTTTGCTCATTAATATTCCTCTTAGCTTTATTTTGGGCCCTTCAAATTGTCTTCCTAGGGCGCCTGATTGGTTAACAGCCTTCGGTTCTGGGATCCTGGGATCCCGTGGCACTTGGCCTCCGTGCTCAGCTGCTCAGCGGGGAGCCTGCTTCCCCCTCTGCTGCTGCTGCTCTCTCTTTGTCAAATAAATAAAGAAAATCTTTCAAGCTGTCTTCCTAAAATACAGAATTCCACATTAACTAAAAACGAGTGTAGCAAATCGACGGTGCTTGGTAAGGTCCATACTATGAAATCCCACCCATCTTCATTGTCCGGGCTTACATAGTTAAATATTAAGTGGTAGCAGGTGTTCCTGCTGGAGTCTCAACTTGCAAGCCTGAATTTCATCATCCTCCCTAAAAGACATTCCCTAGCCCCCCCCCTTTTATTTCCATTAAAAAAAGAATTTAATTTTTTTAAAATTTTTTTTATTTAAACACATAATGTAACCCCACCACCCTCTCCCAACCCCCCTCCCCCCCACCCCCTTCAGTTTGTTTTATGACATTAAGAGTCTCTTTTGGTTTGTCTTCCTCCCAATCCATCTAGGTTTAAATAGAATTAAAACTTGTGTGCTTGGATAGTTTCGTGGCAGATGCTTTTTCTTTTAACCAATTAAGGGAAATGGTGGAAATTCAGCCTATGCTGTCTAGGTGTGCTGCATATCATGTATATTTCAAAATAGTAAATGAATATTTTAATACGTGTGTGTGGTGATGAAATCCAGCCATAGATCCTTTGCAGCTCCTCCCACCAAGAGGTAGAATCTATTTTCCTATCTTTTAACTGGGGCAGTGACTTGGTTTGGCCAATATTAGCAGGCGTGCTGTGAGTTCAGGGCCTAGACCTCAAAAGGACTTACAGCGTCTGCCTTGTCACTCGGAATGCCCTGAGAATGCCATAAAAGGAAGCCAGTCTGCCCTCCTGGAGGGTGAGAGACCCCCTGGAGGACAGCCCGGCAGCACTGCCAGACATGAGTGAGGCCATTTTGGACCTTCCAAGTTCAGTGGAGCTCCAGCAAAAAGCAGCTGCTTGCATAAGCCCAGGTGAGACCAGTAGAACCCACCAGCTCACAATATTAGGCAAAATAAATCATTTTGTTTGAAGCCATTAAGTTCTGGGTTGGTTTGTTCTATAGCAATTGATAAGTGAAACAGGGTGGCATCCCCAAGTCACTGTGGGTGTGTACATAATCCGCATACATGTACTTTACAGGAAAAGTAGTTTAAAGACAATTGCTTTCTTTGGAAGTTTCCCATATAAGAAATGGGCTTCTTAGGGAATAAATAGTGGATAGCCTAGGAATTTGCACTAGCAACATTAAGCAAGTAAAACACATACACACCAAAAATATATGTTGCCTCTATAAGTATCTCACTAGTCTGTGAAAAGTATGCACTTTAAGCACTTTTGTTCTGAAATATTTCTGGTCTGCACAAAGGATAGAAAATAAATATCAAACAATGCATAACACCACCTAGCTAAAGAAAGACTAATCTAAGTACAATGAAAGCCCCTCCCCAGTCACATTCTCCTTCCTCCCTCCCTGGAGGGAATCACACTGTCTCTAATGGGTGTTTATCATTCCCATGCATGTCTATACGTAATATGTTGCTTTGCAGTTTTACAACTTTATGTAAAGGGAATTATCTGTAGGCATCTACAACAGTGTCAGATTCTTGAGCTTTATCCCTGTTGGTGCAGGTGGAAAAACACTGGGCTCTATTCTTGGAAAAGTGTAAGGTGCTCACCCAATGCGAGTCAAGCTCAGGAACTATGACCCCAGTGTGACACAAAGTCACCTGCTTTTTCCCCTCTGTCTCCCTTCCACTAGTGTTAGTATGTTAAATGTATGTGTACACCAAGTGATTCTACCCGAATATCAAATGAATGCAAAGCAGAAGGCAGGGTCTATGTTGTTGTCCAACAGAAATGTAATGTGAACCACGTATGTCATTTTAAATCTTCTAGCAGCCACATTTTAAAGACTAAAAAGAAACATGTCTATAAATTATAATAGCACATTAAATAATCCCTGATGTACCTAAAATATTATTTCAATATGTAATCGGCATGAAAATTACTAAACAGTTTTTTTCATATCAGCTATTGAAACCCTGATGTGTATTTTAGAGTTAGAGCCCATGTTAACTTACAAGAGCTCCATTTCAAGAGCCCAGTAGCCACATGGACCTAGTTGCTACATTATTAGACAGCACAGATGTACGTTTAAAATCTGACCTGGGGGCGCTTGGGTGGCTCAGCTGGTAGAATATCCGACTTTTGATTTTGGTTCAGGTCATGATCTCAGGGTGATGGCAACAAGCTCCCATGTTGGGCTCTGTGCTCAGCGGAGAGTCTGCTTGAGCTTCTCTCTCCCTCTCCCCTCCCTCCTCTCCCCCTCAACATGTGCGTGCTCTCTCTCTCTCTCGTTTTTGCTCAAATCTTTTAAAAAATAATAATAAAGTAAAATCTGACCTGCAAACACATGCCAAGTAATCCTCAGCGTGTCAATCTTCATATTAAGGAGCAGACACCGTGAAGGGGTTAATATCTTTCCATGAGGCTAGAAGACGTCTTTGCACGGAGGGCTTCAGGGACGCTGGGATGGTGGGGGCAAAGCAGACTAAGTGGCTGGGGAGGCCTGGTGGGAGGCTGCAGCGCTGTGTTCACCTTATATAATCTTAGGAAGGTCACTCGACCTTCCCATTTTTGGGGGGCCTCAGTTTCCCGCTCCATAAAATGAGTGTTTTAAAGGCTTTTGTAGCACTGATGATCTAGAGTTTCCTATTTCCCATGACCAGACTGCCTTGGGATTAGGACCATGCTGGTCCTGCACTGAAGGGATGGGAGGCTATCTTTCCTACACAGAGCACCATTAGAGAGGGACTCCAGCATGTCCCATGGAGCCAACACATTAAACTTCTGTTCTTTCAGGACGACCATGATTCTACCCCAGGCCAGGTTGGCTCCACAGAAGTCCAGTCAGAAAGAACCACAAACCAACTCCCCTGAGTGGCACAGGCCAGGTGGCACTTTATTTAGAGGAATCCACACAGAGATGCTACAGTTTGGTCTGGGAATATGATTATATGGTTTTGATGTAAATTGGCTTACGGGAAGTCAAAAGTACTGGCTGCAAATCCCAGCTCACATCACGTTTACTGTGCTCTGCCTCAGTTTCCCTTTTTCTCACATTGCCAGTAGAGCTGTTATTTATCTTACAGGTATGCCGGTTCTGTGCTGCTCCCCAAATCCTTTTTTAAAGAAATACAAGTCTTGAGGCACCTAGGGGGCTCAATCGGTTAAGTGCCTGATTCTTGGTTTCGGCTTGAGTCACGATCTTGGGGTCATGGACTCCAGCACCACGTGGGGCTCTGTGCTCAACATGGAGTCTGCTGGAGAATCTCTCTCTTCCTCTCCCTCTGCCCCTCTCCCTGTTCATGTGTTCTCTCTCTCTCTCTAAATGAATAAATAAAATCTTAAAAAAGAGAGAGAGAGAGAGATACAAATCTTTACCTAAATCTTACATAAATCCAGGTTTTGAAGTAGTTTCCGGTGGAAGCCAGATATGAAATCAGGCAAGATCTCAAGCTTCATCCCCTTTTCTTCCTCGAAATCCAGTGGTTCTAAGGAGGACAGGTGGACATACCTAGCCAGGGGAGCAGAGGAAAACAGAGATGGTAGCTTTTACTTTGTTCATCAAGCCCTCACTGAGAGAGGGGTGGGGATCTGAGCTGTTAGCATTTCCCAAGGTCCCTTTTGAGGTGGGTGCCAAAGGGACGGGCTCTCAGTCACTCCTCTCTAATTAGGGGTTGGAAGGAAAAAGAAGGCTCTCTTCCTAATGTAAATTTCTATCAACAGTCAAGAGGTTCACTGGTCAGGGCCTTCTGGTTCTAGGCGATCTGCCATTAGACAGAAATCTAAAGTTAATGCAGTGTTACATCCCTCCCCACCTTCCTTATTTCTGTAAAGTGGTGCACCACCACCCAGACATTTCCAGCTCATTCAGAAATCACCTTCTCTCCAAGAGCTCATTTCTCCTGGAAAGTCTCTGGTTTGATCCTCTCAGGGTAGTGACATTTATTTTCAGATAGGATTTTTAAATTTCAAAAGTACAGGTACCTGGGTGGCTCAGTGTATTAAAGCCTCTGCCTTTGTCTCAGGTCATGATCCCAGGGTCCTGGGATCGAGCCCTGAATCGGGCTCTCTGCTCAGTGGGGAGCCTGCTTCCTCCTCTCTCTCTCTCTCTGCCTGCCTCTCTGCCTGCTTGTGATCTCTTTCTGTCAAATGAATAAATAAAATCTTTAAAAAAAATTTTCAAGAGTAATCTAGAATTCAATTTAATTAAAAAAGTTATACATGGAGATAAATACATACACAGATACATATATACACACTTGCATAAAAATCTGGTAAAAATTAAAATATTATAAAAGAGTATTCAACAAAAAGTTTCCTGTGTATTATTTCAAAGCTGTTCTGTGCATTAAAAAGTATTTTTTCAGGGTGCTTGGCTGGCTCAGTGGGTAGAGCACGGGACTCTTGATCTCAGGGTTGTGAGTTCGAGCCCCACACTGGGTATAGAGATTACTTAAAAATAAATTCTTTTTTTTAAGATGTTATTTATTTATTTGACAGAGAGAGAGAGAGATCACAAGTAGGCAGAGAGGCAGACAGAGAGAGAGAAGGGGAAGAAGGCGACCCGCTGAGCAGAGAACCTGATGCGGGACTTGATCCCAGGACCCTGAGATGATGACCTGAGCTGAAGGCAGAGGCTTAACCCACTGAGCCACCCAGATGCCCCTAAAAACAAATTCCAAAAAAAATATTTTTTCAGGCTTAAAAATAAAGATGTCCTGTTTAATTTTAAAGCTTCTTTAGCTCAAGACAAAGTAGAAAGGCAGAAACTGTGGATTTAGAAAACAGAAAAAAAAAAAAAAAGCCTGGGCTATAATTGTTTTAAATGATGTGTTGATGTGTTGAGTTTAAAAATATTTTGATGTGTTCCAATGCATGGAAAACAAGATGCTGTGAATCACTGACTGTCCTGAATAAACTATCCAATATGATTATATATCTTTGTGTTCACTTGGCAAGGTCACCTTGACAAGTTTACACAATAATATACAGAAAACAGAAAGCTACCACATAAACTGGAGTGAGCAGGGAGGAGGGGAAGGAGCAGAATCCTCCCTTGGAGAAGAAGCCTCAAGAATGGAAAGAGATGGCAGATGAGGGAGGTAAGAAAGCAAGCTCCAGTCCAGGGCTTTCCTGTAGGGTTTTCTGCAGTGATGAAGAAGCCCACGGTTTGTTGAATACAATGACCGCTTGAGCTGTTGAGCACTTGAAATTCGAGGGACTGAATTTTTCATTTCATTTAGTTTTAATTCATTGGAATTTAAATAGCCACATGGGTTGGTTATTTTGGCAACGGACAAATAGAATTAGCAAGGGAAGGAGATGGGAAAAGAGTAAGACACAAGTGGAAAAGTTGAGGACAATTTTCTTTTTTTTTTTTTTTTAAGATTTTATTTATTTGACAGATAGAGATCACAAGTAGGCAGACAGGCCGGCACAGAGAGAGGGGGAGGCAGGCTCCCTGCCAAGCAGAGAGCCCGATGCGGGGCTTGATCCCAGGACTCTGGGATCATGACCTGAGCCAAAGGCAGAGGCTTTAACCCACTGAGCTACCCAGGTGCCCCGAGGACAATTTTCTTAAGAGACAGTGAGGGAGCCTGGACCCCTGGGAGGGATCTTCCTACCATTTGGGCTTTATTGTGAGATCTCTGTAACAGCAGCGCTGGAACGGCCTCTCCAGGGCTAGATTCTGGAACAGTGAACATCCCACCTGTGCTGACCATGGGAAGCCTGTGGGCCTCAACTGCCTAATCTGTTAATGGAGCAAGAGTCTACCATCCCAACTATTGCTCTACCCTAATGTGTAGAATAAGAGTTTTTGCCAAGGAAAACCCACAGTTTTGATGCACCACTAGGTGTCACCATTAACCAGAATGAATTTTTATTTTTATTATTATTTTTTTAACCTGCAACATTTGGTTAAAGTTTTTTTCTCTGAATCTGTATCTGACCTACACAATTTATTTGGCTATTTTCCCACTTTCTCATACAAAAAGCAAAGTGGTTTTCATTCTGGGACCCCACTAAATAGGGATAGTCATTATAATTTGATTTTTCTTTCCAGTTAAAACTCTGCTAGATGCCACAAACATGATGTGTATGCACGCCACACATGCTCACTTGCTTGCTCATTCATTCACTAAACATTTACTATGTGCCAGGCAGGGGCCTCCTGTACAGCTGTGTATGTTGTGTACTGCACAATCTGGGGGCACCATTCACATAGACCTCAATGTGAATGGTGCTCCCCAGAGTTGTTCAGCTCAGTGGCTCTGCTAGAATCTGTTTTGTGCCATGCAGACAAAACCATGGCCCTTGCTTTTTCCTTCCTTTCTGTTTTCTTAAGCTAGTTAGTCTAAAACCATCTCTGTACCTGGAAATATCTGTGCCGTATATAAGTTTTGAGAGTCATACATACCGCATGTAGCTTTCATCTTCTATCCTCAAAAGAATTCCCTTTCGGAAAAGTAATTCTCTATACTGAGCATATTTTATGAATAAAGCAATGCACTTAGTCAACTGGAAAAATAAAGTCATTGCCTTTGCCCTTGAGGAATTCAAGAAGAGGCTTGATCATACCTAAGATACAGAGGTTTTGCATATCTCAATCTGAGCTTTGACTACAAAAGCAGTAACAATTAAGCATGAGCCTGGGGACCAAGACTTCTAGATCCTAGCCTGAATAAGCTTTCTTGGGGAATGTATTTATTAGGCTTCCCTGGGTCACGAACCACCTTGAAACTTAGTGCTTAAAACAACACCATTGATTACTTTTCACGATTCTGTAAGTCATTTGGACAGTTCTGATCTAGCTGATGTGATGGATCTCTGAGGTCGGTAGGCGGCTCCTCTGGGGTTGGGTGACCTTGCTCACCTACCAGGAGATTGAGAGGCTTGTTTGTTGAGGACGGTTCTGCTGGGATGGCTTGTCTCTGTTCCACATGCCCTCTCACCATCAAGCCTGGGTCTCACATGGCGCTCTCATCATGGCATTCTCAGGGCACCCAAGAGCCATAAGGGAGGGGAAACTTCAATATGCAAGCACTTTAGAATTTCTGTTTGGGTCATATTTGCCCTTTTCTCTGGCCAAAGCAAGTGACATGGCCACACCTGGAGTCAGTGTGACAGGTACCACCCAAGTATGTGGCTCTGGGGAGGTGGGAACAAACTGAGGGCCACAGCTGCAACAATCCACAGAAGAAAATGGCTTTAATTCCTTCTTACTTCAGCTTTTGTATAATAACAGTATTTTTTATGTAATAATGATATGTGTATTTCTCAGGTTTTTTTTTTAAAGATTTTTATTTATTTATTTGAGAGAGAGAGAGAGAGAGGGAGAGAGAGTGAGCAAGCACAGGCAGAGGCAGAGGGAGAAGCAGGCTCCCTGCCAAGCAAGGAGCCCGATGTGGGACTCGATCCCAGGACGCTGGGATCATGACCTGAGCCGAAGGCAGCCGCTTAACCAACTGAGCCACCCAGGCGTCCCTATTTCTCAGTTTTTATAGGTAGATAGATAATAATACCTTCTTTGCCTCTTGCCCAGACTTGCGAAAAGAATAAAGACACAGACAAAAGCGCTACATATCACTCAAAGAAAAGCAAAAATACAAACGTTATTAATTTTACTCCAGTTTCTTCATTTCCCTTTGCCATGTCTCCTCTACAACATGACAAATCTCTCCCACTTACTGGAAATTTCTATCAAAAGCAAAGGCCATATTTCAAAAGAAATTCCATTTATCTTACAATCTTCACCTATAAATAAGTACACTTAGGGGCTGTGTGTAGCGCAGGGTGTAAGTAGGAGGTATCATTCAGGAGCAGAGACCCAGGAATGTCTGGCCACATGCCACATTCCACAACTGCCACAAATGTTGGACTTTACAGGGACAATTTGTGTTGTTGTTGTTGTTGTTTTTGAGAGAACATGCATGAACGGGGGAAGGGGCAGAGGGAGAGGGAGAGAATCTTCAGCAAGTTCCACGCTCAGCATGGAGCCCGACTCAGGGCTCGATCCCACGACTCTGAGATCATGACTTGAGCTAAAATCAAGAGTCGGATGCTTAACCAACTGAGCCACCCTGGTGCCCCAGTGCAATTTGTTCTGAACAGTTGCTTCACACCACATAGGTTGAGCACCTGTTACTACAGCACCCAAAGGGTTTATCCCATAATAATGAGAATGATGAGGTGTTTTCCGTGTCTGTTCTTGTTCCTATTTGCATACTGCTGAGTATTACTGTGGATTAACAACACCTCTGCAAATCCACATTCGATCTTGCTGGAACAAAGATTAGGCAAAAGCATTACTTCATCTTTACTAATGACTTCTTTTACCTATACTTTGCAATCTCCATCCTTTAATTTGATGAATAAGCATTAACTGAGCATTTACTAGGTACAAAGAATTGCTGCGGAGATAGGAATAAGACAGTCCTTGGCCTCCTCAAGGTCTCTATCTAATGGGACAGCAGAGATAACTAAGAACAAATTGTAAGGCAAATCTGACCGATAAGTGCTCTGCAAAGCATGATTGACGCCAATAAGATAAACTTGGGAGGACATCATAAGACTGACGACTTTTGTCCTGAGACCTGATGAATGATAAGGCTTTCTCATTGTGTAAAAAGGGTGGGAGAATTCCATGTCTAGGGAATTGTAAAGTAAACAGATAAGGTATAATGGACACACATTCCCAAAAAGATCACCCAGGATGGTCTCAGTGTGAGGTATGTTGTGGTAAGTGGACAAGGAGGTGACTTGTCAAGTCCTTGAGTGCTCTTATTAGAGAGTTTACAAGAGGGCCTTCAATGGCCTATGATTAAAGCATTCTCATGATGGTAATTATTTTAGAAATGTCACTCTGGCTTCTGGAAGGCAGCTATGCTCACCACTATGCTACCAACGCCACTCAGGCTTCTGGATCCCGATAAAATGGCAACCCATTTTAGGCTATTGGCTCTCAGTGCTGGGAGTGCCTCAGAAATGGGACAGTGAATGGGGCTGGTGAATCTGAGTCTCTAATGTAGTAACTGTGAGAAGCTTCTAGAGGACAACAAATAATTGGGTCTTAGGGTATGTGTGTATGTGTGTGACTATAGTCTATGAGAGAAGGGGAACGGTGCTACGGGGTGGGGGGAGTTTTTATCTTGGGCCCTTTCTTTCCTCCCCTTTTCCATGGGCAGATTATGGTTTATCCCAACTCCACTACAAGACAAAACAGAATCACTAATTCTGCACCAGTAGGAAATAGAGTTTGTGGCTACACGAGGGCAGGCTTAACCCCTGGAGATAGGAAGAACCTAACAGGTGCAGGTAGACCCATATTCCCTCTAAGGACAGGAACTGCTACTACTCCACAGAGTGCTGGAGGTCTTGGCCAAAGTGTTAAGAAGCAATAGGTAAAAGGATTTGAAAGGGAGTGACAGGTGCCTGGTGGGCTCAGTCGGTAGAGCACGTGGCCCTTGATCTTAGAGGCATGAGGTCAAGCCCCACGTTGTGTGTAAAGCCTACTTAAAAAAGGAAAGGAAAGAAAAAACAAGAAAAGTAGTGACAAAACTATTATTCTTTAAGGTGATCTGATCATCTATATAGGAAACCCTACAGAATTAATAGAATCCTGGCAAGGATGTCAGGAACAAGATATGCTTAGAAAAATCAGAAGTGTTCTCCTATATCAGCAATATTTAACCAGAAAATGTAATAGAAAATAGCATACCTTTCGTGAGAGCAACAAAATTACAAAGTACCTAATAATTAGCTTCATAAAAAGCTAAAAACGATTTTGGGGGGGAAAAAAAAACTATTAAAGGACATAGACTAAGACTTGACTAAGCAGGGAGAGAGATAGGCTGTAGTAATGGACAAGACTCCCTAACATGTAAAGATGCCAATGCTCCCAAAGTTAATCTAAAAATGTAAGGCAGGGGCACCTGGGTGGCTCAGTGGGTTAAAGCCTCTGCCTTCTGCTCAGGTCATGTTCCCAGGGTCCTGGGATCGAGCCCTGCATCGGGATCTCTGTTCAGCAGGAAGCCTGCTTCCCTTCCTCTCTCTCTGCCTGCCTCTCTGCCTACTTGTGATCTTTGTCAAATAAATAAATAAAATCTTAAAAATAAAAAAAAATAAAAAATAAAATTTAAAAAAATGTAAGGCAATTCCAATACGTTCCCATAATTTCTTTGGCAGCATGAAAAGGCATATTCAGACATTTATATGGAAGAATAAAATTGAGGCCCATAATTAGTTACTTTTGAGAAAAGAGCAAAGAGAAGGGACTCACCCCACTACATTTTGATGCCACGTGATAAACACCACAGTAGAAAACATGCACATAGACCTAGGACCACAAAGTGCCCAGAAATAGGTACATGTGCATTTGTGCTTCTGGGTGTGATGGATGGGAAAAAGGCACCACAGAGCAATGAGGACAGGGTAAGTTGCTTAGTACACAGTACAGAGGACTGACCACTACATGGAGAAAAATGAAGTTGAATCTTCGACTCATCAACAAAGGTGAACTTCAGATGTATTAAAGATATGAACGTGAAAGGCAACTGTATAAAAAAAATACATAGAAATATATATAGGAGGGGGCGTCTGGGTGGCTCAGTGGGTTAAAGCCTCTGCCTTCGGCTCAGGTCATGCTCCCAGGGTCCTGGGATCGAGCCCCGCATCTGGCTCTCTGCTCAGCCAGGATCCTGCTTCCCTCCCTCTCTCTCTGCCTGCCTCTCTGCCTACTTGTGATCTCTGTCTGTCAAATAAATAAATAAAATCTTAAAAAAATATATATATATATAGAAGAATATATTTATGATTTTAAAGTGGGGAAGAGTTCTTTTACAAAACAAGACCCTGGGTGGCTGTTGGTTAAATATCTGCCTTTGGCTCAGCTCAAGATCCAGGGTCCTGGGATGGAGCCCTGTGTCAGGCTCCCTGCTTAGCAGGGAGTCTGCTTCTCCCTCTCCCTTAGCCCTTCTCTGTGCTCGTGCTCGTGCTCTCTCTCTCTCTCTCAAATAAATAAATAAAATCTCCAAAAAAAAAAAAAAAAAAACACCCTCCAAAAACACAAAAAACCCAAGACCTAAAAAGTACAACCAGAGGCCAAAAAAAATGGAGGGATTTCACTATTTCAGAATTAATGGTAATGGTGGATATTGTTATCAGAATTAGCTGACAGGTAATAGACTGAGAAAAAAAAATTTGAGACTTCTAAAACCAACTGGGATTATTACTAAAATATAAAGGAAAATCCTACCAGTTAGTCAAAAAAGACAAGAGAACCCAAGAGAAAAACAAAGTATACGAATATGTGACTCACACAGGAAAGTCTACTAGTTCCACTCAATTCCACCGGTTACAGATACATGAAAATGAAAACCAGAGCAAGAGATCTTTTTATCCTCAAGGTTGGTAAAAATCAGGAAACCAGATAACACCAACTTGTGGCAAAGTTTGAAACTTCTGCTCGCTGGCTGGCAGAGGACGCGGCTAGCACTCTTCTAGGGCGGGTCAAGGTACACAATGCGGGACACTAGTTCAAGCCTGGCGACAGGTTCTACTCAGTAACTGTTGCAAGATGGAAAAAGAATCCAGGGAGAACAGGACTCCACTTCCTCAGAACAAAAGGCTGGCAACATTTGAAGGCGGGGAGATACTTAAAGGATGTGCAAAAGGGAAAGGTATTCCGGCAGGTGTTAAAAAGGCTCAGTCTATGCGACGAGGCTGCCCTAGATTTGTTAATCGGTGCGTTATCTAGAGGAGAAGCAAATTCTCCTGCGTCTGGGACAGGAGCCGGGGCTGCAGGCTACAATGAGGTGACAGCTCAAGGTGGGCCCGGCAAGCAGAGGAGAGGATACGGTTTGGGGTGGTAGATTGACATTTCAAAGAGCAGAGAAAGTATTTATCACTGCAAGCTTTCTCAAGTCCTTGCTCTAAGAGGAAGTTCGGGAGCCTACCTGCTAGAACAAATAGCAATTTCTCCTGGCCACATTGAGCTTGCCACTGCTCAGAAGGTGAACACTTCCCGGGGGCTGGGGTCATCCTACAGACCTTACAGCACCGAAGCAGTGTTCGCGTGTTGTCACGTCTCCCCGTGGAGCGGTTTGGATGGAGTCTCTAGGGGCCAAGAGCTCTGTAGTTCTCTGGGATAACTTGGCAGTACCTTGTCAGGGTCAACTGTCATAGACATTGTAACTCAGCGACTCCCCTCCTGGGCCTCTGCTTCAGAGAAACCCTTGCTCGGGTCCTAAAGGACCATCAGCAGAGACGCTCATCTCACTGGAGGGCTGGCAGCAGGGAGTGGAGGGGATCTGCCGCGGGAACAGTGGGTTCACACACAGAAACCACACACAGCAACAGCGTGTATTTTGTAAGTTCACATACGTATCCTAAAACATGTTATCAAAAACACGAGAGTGAAGGCCTGTGGGAAGGAGGGAGATGCAAGTGTCAGGGATGGAGGGAGAAAAAAAGAAAATGAGAAAAAGAAAAGAGCAGCGCCTTACACAGCTGGACGATGAGTGGGACATAAACCACACCAGCTACACTTAGAGAGAGACGGGTGGGGGCGGGGGGGACAGAGAAAGGCTGTCATCCGCAGGGTGGACGGAGAGCTAGAGGCTGGAAGCAGAGGCTGGCAGAGTCGCTGGGTGGTGCGCAGTGGGGGGCGGGGCAGGGTCAGGAGAGCAGAGGCAATGGCAATGAAGCCAAACCCTCAGCGTCGATGTGTACCCTGCTGTGTACCAGGCCCTGTCGGGGATCCTGGAAGCTCTCCGAAAGAGGGAAACTTTAGAACAGCTGCTACACGGAGGTGACCCCGAGGTTTCTAACTTGGGCACCTGGGGCAGGGGGCAGGGAACGGTGTCCTTAACCAAAGTGAGAAATAAGTGAGGTGGGAAACACACAAATTCATGGCCTGGGGTGGTCCATCCATCACTTTGACATCGAGATATAAGAAGGCATTCCTGCTCAGGCAGAAGAGAAGTGACAGTCACCATAATAATTGGTATTTTCGTAACAACAGAAAATTTGAGTGTTATTGCACATCAGATACCATGCTTGAGCTGTCTGCACCTGTTAGCTCGTTCACAACCCTCTAAATACTATTTTTTTTTAAAAAGAGTCTATTTGTTGGGTGCCTGGGTGGCTCAGTGGGTTAAAGCTTCTGCATTCGGCTCAGGTCATGATCCCAGGGTCCTGGGATCAAGCCCCGCATGGGGCTCTCTGCTCAGCAGGGAGCCTGCTTCCTCCTCTCTCTCTGCCTGCCTCTCTGCCCACTTATGATCTCTCTGTCAAATAAATAAATAAATAAAATTTTTAAAAAAAGAGTCTATTTGTTTATTTGAGAGAGAGAGAGAGAGATGGAGCAAGCGTGAGTGGAGGGAGGGGTGGAGCATCTTCAAGAAGACTCCCTGCTGAGCACAGAGCCCTCTGCGGGGGCCAATCTCATGACCCCAAAGATCATGACCTGAGCCAAAACCAAGAGTCGGATGCTCAACTGACTGAGCTACCCAGGTGCTCCTAAAATACCATTACTATCTCCATTTTATTGATTAGGAAACTGGAGCTCAGAGAAGTACGAGCCTCTGGTCCCAAGGTCATGGAGCTTCCGCAAACCCACATCTTCTGATTCCTTAGCCCAACCATGTATCAGGTCCCATGTCACAGGCTTCCTTTTCATGTAATCCTCAGCAGTCTCCCATGAGATAGGCTTATTCTCTTCATTTTACAAATGAGGCATGTGAACCGCAGAGCCCTTCAATGACAGGTCCAGCCTCTAATTCAGACCCAAGAGCCATGGTCTTTTCACAGCCACAGCTGCACATCTGCCCGTGCAACTCATCAAAGTCCTTCATACTACTGATTCAAACCCTGACCAGAGGTCAGAGTTGCTGAAGGAGATGTAGGGACCAAGTGCAATGCATGGACCTTTTGGGAGCACCAATCAAACAAGTGGTTAGCAGAACCACAGAGAGGACCGCTGGGAAAACATGCTGGTGAGGAATTACTCTACATTCTTGCGAGTGGTAGTAACACTGTGATTATGTTTTCAATAAGGGGGTCCTTTCCAAGAGAGAAGTATGCCTAGATGACATCATATAGTAGTTGCCATAGTGTGGATCTGCAGCACCAGTATCATCCGGGAACTTGTCAGAAATGCAGATTCTCAGTCTCACCCCAGAACTGCTGAATCAGAAACCCCGGCCGGGGTCTAGCAATCTGTGCTTGAACCAGTACTCTAGGGGGTTTTGATGCTCAGGAAAGATTAAGAACGTTGAGTCTTGAATTTGTTTCAAACCAGTGCCGGGGGAGGGGTGCCGAGTTGGTGAGGATGTAGAAGGAGCAAGGTTGGACACGAGTTGCCAATTGTTGAAGCTGGGTGATGGGTACATGGAGCTTCATTCTAACTATACTCTCTGGGTTTTTTTTTTTTTTTTTTAAGATTTATTTATTTATTTGAGAGAGAGAAAATGAAATAGAGAGAGCATGAGCAGGGGGAAGGGTAAAGAGAGAAGCAGACTCCCCACTGAGCAAGGAGCCCGATTCAGGGCTCAGTCCCAGGACCCTGGAATCATGACCGGAGCCAAAGGCAAATGCTTAACTGACTGAGCCACCCAGGCACCTGTGCTCTCTGTTTTTATACCTGATTGGAAGCTTGCCTTAGGACAAACTTTTCAAAAATCTGAACTGTTTTTCTGCAGTGGTCCCCCCAACCTCCCACAACTTCTCTCTCCTTGCTCCTCTTGGTCCTTTTTCTCCAACTTTCTACCATCTGGAGTGTTCCCTCTTGGCTTCAGAAATGGTAGCTCCTATTACTCTCCTTATTTGCCTTAAGTTTTCCAAATCTTAGAGGCTCCCTCTGCTCTAGCATCGTCTCCTTGTCCTTCCTGCTGATGTTTTCAAATGGTCCATCGCTTATCCGTTGTCATTTCTCTACTACTTGGCTCACTCTGTGTGTTTGCAGAACCGGATTTCTCGGAGGCACAGACCAGGACCTCCTGTCGTCCCAGACCTTTTCTCTGCACTTGCCACTTGGGATCTTTCTGCTGCTTTTGCTGGCACTATTGATTCTTCCTTGAGTAGTGTGACAATGAACCACAGGCTCAACATGGCATCACTAAGGACAAGTCTTGAAACATGGACTTAACATCTAACCTAACTGTAGTTTCAACCTCTCCTAGAAAGGTCTTCAGTGGTCGGTCAGGGAGATGCAATCTGTCCCATGGGTCCTCTCCATCCCCCCCCACCCCCCCGAAGGAAGATAAAATACTCTGCAAGAGGAAACCCCTACCCTGTCCCCCAAGGGAAGGTGTTCTTGCCTGGACCAATCCTTTCTTTTGTTAATAACTTTTGTCCCACTCTTTTCCCTATAAAAACCTTCCATTTGGTACAACTGGCTCTGGGGAGCTCCCTTCCATTTGCAAGAGGGGCTGCTGCCCAATTCTTTAATCGCTTAATGAAGCGATTAAGATCTTCAAATTTGCTCCAGGGAATTTTTGTTCTTCGACACTGGTCTATTGCTTCTTTCATTTAAAAAAGAAAAGAAAACATTTGCCTCTTGTAATGTTTTTAAAATTTAACTTGTGTAACACTCGGTTTGTAACAGATTTGCTTAAAAAAGAAAAAAAAGGGGACCCCTGGGTGGCTCAGTTGGTTAAGCGGCTGCCTTCGGCTCAGGTCATGATCCAGGTCCTGGGATCGAGTCCCGCATAGGGCTCCTTGCTCAGCAGGGAACCTGCTTCTCCCTCTGCTTATGCCTGCCACTCTGTCTGCCTGTGCTCACTCTCTCTGACAAAAAAAAAAAAAAAAAGAACTAACCTCAAACAACACAGAAGTGTAACAAGTAAAGTTGTCACCTTGTTTCTTGGGACACTGTTTTCAAAATTTTTACTTCCTGCTGCCTTAGCTAATCCCTCCTCCAGGTCTGAGTTCCTCCCTCCCCTCTCCCTGCCTTAGGTTCCCCAGGACAGCTCGTCATCTATGGAACTGGAAGACCACAGCCCATTGCTTCTTCAGGCTGAAAGATGGAGAAAGTTCAAGGGGGAGGAAGAAGTGAAATAGAGAAGAGGAGAGCAAAAGCAGAACCAGTGAGTGGGAGGAGGGTGGTTGGCAGCCTGGAAGTGGGACAAGGAATGAAATGTCTGCCCTGGATGTCTGACTCTGATGACTCCCTGAACTTTTCCCTTCATTGAGTGTCCTTGGTTCTTAGTCTTGGCTCTTGGGTTCTTCTAGGAGCTCTGAGGCCCAGAAGCTTCTTTAGAGGGCGAGGTGATGAAACACCGAGCACCATGTGAACTTAGAATGAAGACTCATTGTCATGCACTATGGCAGCTCCTGGCTGTGAACTTGGACCCCTCCTTGCGGGCTCACTTCCTGGCCAGTGCTATGTATACAATCACTTCCCATACAATCACTTCCCCTTGTCCCCAGAGCCATCAAGCCACTGACTTACAGACAATCTACCCATTGTCCTATTTTTCTGAATCCCTCAAATTGTAACTTTGTTGCTCTTCCAGGAATTTTTTGACCCTCTTGAGGAAGTCCCTCAAGAAACTTGACTCCCTGTTTTAAATTGCTAGCCTTCCCAGGTTTCATGACTTCTTGAAACTTGTCTTAAGATGTTGTCAATGTAGGGGCACCTGGGTGCTCGGTCAGCTGAGCATCCAATTCTTGGTTTCAGCTCAGGTCCTGATCTCAGGGTCATGAGATTGAGTCCCACGTTGGGCTCCATGCTCAGCACAGAGTCTGCTTAAGATTCTCTCCCTCCCTCTTACCCCTCCCTCCTGTTTGCTCTCTTTCCCTCTCTCTGTCTTTAAAAAAACAAATACATCTTAAAAAAAGATGTTGTTGATGTAAAAATTATTAAGATCATGTAGAAATGTAGAAAAGTGCTGTGATCCAATGCTAGTTTTTTAATTAAAAAGTTGTACATACAATATGGCATATTTACTTGATGGTAACTGGATAAATATTTTTGTTGTCATGGACAAGAACAAGAATGGAATGTGCAAGAAGTTATCGTCAACTAGGATAGATTAGTGGACAATGTTTTTTCCTTTTATGAATCGCCTCTAAGCAATTTTTAAAAAGATTTTATTTATTTGAGAGAAAGTGAGAGCTATAGAGAGAGCACACACAGAGGGAGAGGGAGAGAGATAAGCAGGCTCCCCGCTGAGTGGGGAGCCCAATGTGGGACTTAATCCTAGGGCCTGGGATCATGACCTGATCGTGATGGGATCATGAGGACTGAGCCACCCAGGAGTCCCTGTCTAAATAACTTTGTTTATAAAAATCATTTGGCCAATATGTTTCCCTGTTCTAGCTCGAAGTTGAGAGTTCTGTTTCCTGCCCTGGAGGGTCCTGCTTTGTCCAGCATCGGACTCTTGACTCTTCACAGAATCACCATGTTGCCCATCCCCCAGGTGGAAGACCACAGAATTATCTTCTACTTCCCTGGGCTTCCCCTTTAGTTTGGACAATGGCTACAAGGTAGCACTGTTCCCTCCATAACTTTTCTCTGCCTTCTTCTCCCCCCCTGCCCTTCTGTGGGGGGCTAGTTATAGATCTATCATGATGGCATTTCTTTTACTCACAATCTCTCAATCGATTTCTTTCCTTTGAACTGTGTTAACATGGCTTTTCTCTCGGAGGTGTAATGACCTCTGAGATCTTTCTTATCACAGATCAGATGCCTTCACCAAAGACAGACAGCTTTACTGTTGTAAGCATCAATGTGCTTTGTAATTACGGCGTATGGAGTCCTCCCTAAATGTCTCAAAAGAATTTTACAAATTCTCCCTGGAATTAAGTGGCATAGTCTCTGTTATAAAAATGGAATGAGGGGCACCTGGGCTCAGTGGGTTAAGCCTCTGCATTTGGCTCAGGTCATGATCTCAGGTCCTGGGATCGAGCCCCGCATCGGGCTCTCTGCTCGGCAGGGAGCCTGCTTCCCCCGCTCTCTCTGCCTGCCTCTCTGCCTACTTGTGATCTCTGTCAAATGAATAAATAAAATCTTAAAAAAAAGTAAAATAAAAATGGAATGACTGAGGTATCTGAGGTATTTCTCTTTCCTGGCCCCACCCCCAGGGGAAACAGAATTTGAAGGGAGAGGAATCCCAAGTTTCTGGGTTCTAGTTTTCTAATCTCTGAACATCCTTTAAGGACACTCTCTGTCTCTAGCCGTCATTTCTACCCACCACGAAACCCTGTTGAGTAGAGAAAACACAGCTATGTCTATCAAAACCACTTTTGCAGGGCTGCCTGGTGGCACAGTCTGTTAAGTGTCTGATGCTTGGTGGCGGCTCAGGTCATGATCTCAGGGGTCAGAAGATCAAGCCCTGAGTCCGGGCTTCATGCTCAGCAGAGAGTCTGCTTGTCCCTCTCTCTCCCTTTCTGCCCCTCCCTCGGCTCTCTGTCTCTCTTTCTCAAATAAATAAATAAAATATTGGGAAAAAAACTAATATTTGCATATCCTTGTTAAAAAACTGAAATACAGATGTACAGAGTCTAGTCATAATTTATTCCGCTGCAAAGTGAACCTCAAACTCTTTCTTTTTTTCCTCGCTCACCCTTTTATTATAAGAGGGTATAACTCAGGAACAGATGGAGGAACGGCACAGGGTGAGGTCTGTGGCAGGGGGGCCGTGCCTCTCCAGGGCCCACTGTCCCCACATCTCCACGTGCTCACCAGCCCAGAAGCTCTCCAAACCCCGTCTTTTTGGTTTTTTAATGGAGGCTTCATTACATGGGCACGAGTGATGAAATCATTGGCGATTGGTGACTGATTCAACCTTCAGCCCCTCTCCTCTCCCCTGAGCCCCATACTCTTAATTTCAAGGATGGGGGATGGGGCAGGCATAAAGAAGGTGAGACTTCTTTGCTCTGTGAGCTCACCACGCAGCCTCTCCTCAGGGAAGTCTCTCTAGTTCACTGGCGGTGCTGTCCTGGGTGAGAGAACTCTGAAGCCTTGGCTGCCTGTCCACTCTCCTGGCTACTGGGTACACCTGAGCCCTTTCTTGGGGCTTGAGAGGCAGCTGGATCCTTGCCATGGCTGGGCTCTGGTCAGACAAGCAACTCAACCTGGAAGGTTTGGAAGGAAGCTCCCTGGCCTCTACCCATCCATGCCTCGAAACCAGCAATGTTAACTGCACCAGGGTCCCAGCCCACCCAGCTCTCTGTCAGGTACTGGGGCCGAAGGAAGGTGGGGGTGGCTTGCCAGTTTTCTTTGAAAGGAACGGAAATGAGGGATCAGGTTATCGATTCCTGCGATGGTACAGAACAAGAGTATCTAAGCAAGGGGAAATTACCAGCTTATTCTAATAGCATGCGGTATCTTTGAGCTCAGGAATACCTCCCAGCTCCAAGATCCTAGTGCTCGGGCATTTCCTGTGATAAAGTAATTCAGAGTCTACTTGATTAAAAGGCATTATTGCCTCAGTAGGAAGACTGGTTTGTTAGGGCAAAAGTGACATTCTTTGAGAGGCAGATGTGTAGAATTCAGGGAAAAGAGATGTCTGGAAATCATCATTCATTCTTCTCTTAGGGTTCATGGAAGCTGGTGTCGTTGCCCAAATGAGGGAAGTTGGTGGGGCTGCCTAACCTAGGAACTAAGGGTGAGACAGTCCCCCTTCAGCCATTCGAGGCCTTTCTATAGCAGAGAACTACCATTAATATCGCACTCCTTATGTGCCACTGGGCTAAGTTCTTTACAGGCCTAGCTTATTGTCTTTATTTCTCCCTATTGCTCTTTGGGGGTGCACTTAATCTAGGGCCCTCACCCCTTTAAAAAGGAAAATAGGACATTGAAACCCAGAGAGGTTACATGACTTGCCCAGTTTCCCAGGAGCAGTGAGCGGTGGGGCTGATTTCCCAAACCCAGGTTCTCGGGACGCCAAATACTTTCCCTCATGTCCCTGGACCTTCCTAACCTCTGGGGGAAGTTGTCAGAACTGATAGCGGGAAGACTCACCTGAGGCTGGCACCGTGTGCTTGCTGGGGTGTGCTCTATGTCCTTGGGTTTGAAAGATGGCGGTGAGAGGGGACAGTGCTTCACACCGAGAACAAGAAGACCAGGATCCGGACCAAACCCCTGAGGTTAGAGGACAGCGGATCCAACCAGCAGCCGTGAAAGGAGATGTGAGAAAACTTATGCTATTGTAGTCTCACATTACATCTCTTAAACAGTCTCTTGTCAGCCGACCATAGTCTTCAGAATAGTTGCCCTGGAAAAAGGAAACATATGGCACCGATGTTTATTTTCACTTGAAATGCTGAGTTAACTCAGTCCCTGGGCAGAGAATTTTAAATTATTGTCATTTTTTTATTAATCATGAAGAGGGCTTTATAAAAATCCTGATGGTGAGCCACGATTCCCCACTCGGCAGAAGCAGTCGTGACAGGAGTCAGTGGACAAGTGGTGGGACCAGAGTCACAAGCTGCCATGGTAACTGGGGGCAGGGGCTGAATGAGAACTGACAGTCTCTTGTTGGAATCCAGTTTTTTGTTTCCTTCCATTGGTAAGCCAAGGCTGAGATCAAAACCACCTTTGTTTCGGGCCCTCTCTCTCAGCAATATCTTGTGTATGCCAGGTCCTTTTATTTGGTTTTCCAAAGCACTTCCACATCTACGGTCTCATCCCATACTCACAACCCAGCGTGGGGTCGGACATTCTTATTTCGACTTAGGGATCCGAAAGCCGAGGCTGATGCTGGCCAGGAGATTTGCTATGGGCCTAGAGATCGCTCCTGGCAGAGTCACAAGTTCAGCATTCTCTCCTGCAGGTCACTCTGCCCTGCAGCTGATCCTGCCTGAAACCGAGGAGGGCACCCAGGGTTCACACAGAGGTGATGACTCCAGGCCACAGCTGCACAGGCGCAGGAGCGGATATGGATAAAGCTACAAAAGTGACTGTATTTTCAAAGACCTAGACATTTGCACTAGGATCAACGGGTCCATGAGAGACCTCAGTCATTACCTAGTCAAAGGAAATCCCTTGGCTTTTTCCTTCCTTCTTCTTTTCCTTTCTCCTCTACTTCCCTTTCCTCCCTCTCTCTCCCTCCCTTCCCCTCCTTCTCCCTCCCTCTATGCTTTCCTCCATACCCCCTTTCCTTGGTCAAAGCAGAGTTCACTGACAAAACCAGGAACAATGCAGTCAGGCTCATGTTCTCACTGGCTGGAGAACTGTGCAGAATCAGAGCTCTGTGGTCTCAGGTTCCTTGTCCCACACTTTGGCAGGTGTGCTCTGCATTGATCAGGGGACAGAGGCTTTCAGTCACCCTATGGGGACTGGGAAGGAGGACACAGCCATGTCCCATGCTGAGCATGATTTCATAGAACTGGTGCACTGTGTCCCTCATCATCAAATAAATGATCTGAGCAACCTCATCTCAGCAGGATCCAGAAGCAGAACAGCCCCATCTAAGGTATCTGCTAGGATAGTTCTGAAAAGAGCCTTCCTGGGCCGCAGAGACAGAGAATCATCTGGTCAAGGACTCAGTCTCTGCCACTCAAAAGCCTCACTCAAGGAAAGGACTGAACTTCTCCAAGCCTCAGATACCTGATCTGTAAAAGCGCAAACCTAACACCCTCCCCACAAGTTGTTGTAAAAACGAAGTGGCAAGCATGGTGTCAGGCAAACAGCAGGTACTCAATGAATGTTAGTTCTCCTCCTACCAGTCCTTTCTTTAGACCTAAAAAGGTGGATTCCCAATTGAGTGACCCCACTTGAAGGGTTAACTCTTACCCTGAGAAATCGCCACCTCTCTATGGGCATTGTTATGTCTGACAGGCCAACGACTAGCTTGAATGTGGGCAAGTGGGGCCAGCTTTGAGAAAGAGGAGTCCTGTATTAACTGTGCATTTCATAGGTTTTATGAAATCACAGAATCGAATTCTTACATGGGTGATGTCTCCCCTCACTGCCCCAGGACAGAGGAGATCCCTTCTGGTTATAAATCATCCTTGCATCATACTTATTCTGATCGTAATTATATAATTGTTCATGAGACCCTTTTACATCTACACACTCTCCAAGAGCAATGAAGAAGCCTAGCACAGTGCCTGGCACACCCAGGGTGAACGATGAACAGAAAAGTTCCCACTTGCCTTATCTCCTTCCAGCCAGATCTCAATTCTGTTAGCGACCCAAGGGCTGGGATGACAATCTGCACTTTAGAGATGAGGAAACTGAACTTTCCAGAGGTGGTACCACTGTCCAGGCCATTCAGTAAGTAGTGGTGGGAGAGGCCCTTCAGCCCAGACCTCCAGACACCACATCTTGGGCTCCTTTCCTCCACACTCCTCTGCCCTTTGAGTCGTCAGCCTTGCCCTCTTGTCGATTCCACTGGTGACACTGTATAGGAGTTCCTCTCCCTGGAGCCTTCTGTCTGGGCATGTCATTTGGTGGCCAGCTGCCACAGTTTGAGTGCTGAAAGTCTCCTTTCCACCTTAGCCCATTGAACAATGGCTTAGTTATTGGTTGACGAGCACCCCATCTGATGATGGCAAAGCAAGCCCAGACGTGTCTGGCTACACGGGCCTCAGGGAGCCTCTGGCAGGGAAGATTCCCAGAACTAGGAACTTAAACTGGTTAGGTTTGTGCTGTTTGTTGGGGGGGAGGGGGGGCGAGGGGGTGCTTGGCATTCAGCTTCAATACTTTAGAAGATTGGTCATTCCATCCATTCCTGTTTGCTTTCCCACCCTTCTGATCCCCTGCAAAAAAACAAAACAAAACAACAACAACAAAACCAAAGCACTTAGGGCAACTGAATCTCAGTTCATATCCTCAATTCTCTTTTAATTGCTATTCATTCTTTACTAATTAACCACATCTCTGATCCAGACAAGTAGTAAACATCCAGCCCTCTCCTTTTTCCTCACCAAACGCAGTTCACAATCTTGCCTTACTGTTCTAATACCTCCATCCCTGCCCTTTTATTTAATTTCCCCCCATCTCTGGGGTTTCTTTTTTTTTTTAAAGATTTCATTTATTTATTTGACAGACAGAGATCACAAGTAGGCAGAGAGGCAGGCAGAGAGAGGAGGAAGGGAAGCAGGCTCCCTGCTGAGCAGAGAGCCCGCCGTGGGGCTCCATCCCAGGACTCTGGGACCATGACCCAGGCAGAGGCTCAACCCACTGAGCCACCCAGGCGCCCCTCTCTGGGGATTCTTGAAGAACACTTGGAGATGCATGTTCCAGGACAAACTGAACTTAATGTTTACCAGACATAATGGGAAAACATGTGACCTGAGAGTAACCAAATGTATGTACGTGGCCCAGTTTCCCTGTGTCTTGTTGTGAGCTGGGGGATGAATGATTTCATCTGCTCGGGTTTAGTCTGTACATCTCCAAAGCCGCAGGGGCTCTTCCCTATATCTTGTGTCCTTCAAATACATTTCATTAAGCCCTTGATGACAAATCAGAGACAGGAATGTCTTAAGAGCCACAACTGAACAACTCACTCACTGCTCTGGAGCTCATTCAAGGTTCTTTATCAAGAGTTGCAGGCAGAAAAGGTCATCCTTAAGCCTGCTGTGGTCTGGAAGTGCTGGTAACAAGATTGTCTTTGTAACTACTTCCTTAAAAAGACTTCAGAGCTCTTTATGAACACAAACAATCGCTGAGCTGATAGGGACAGAACAGTAGCACCCCTTCTAATGGGGATGGCATGTACTTCTCGGTGACTCTGTCCCGGAAGCTGCTCTATCCCTCCAAAACCTGCTTGGACAAGTGGTTTCCCTGGGCGCTGAGGCCAGCTTGAGGGTCCGAGTAGGCTGAGAGCGCAGACAGGAGAGAGCTGAGGCTGGTCAGGCTGCGGTGGCCAAGAGAATAGGGCAGGATGGGCCAAGTGGTAAAATCAGGGGTCATGTACCAGGGCTGGGTGAGTACCCTTCATCAGACCATGTGGTCGAGCAATGTCTATAGGCAGCAAGGAACCAAGAGAATAGGCAAGGTCACAGAGCAGGAAGGAGCCCAGCATGGGAAGCAGAGCAGACTCTGGGAGGCCCAGGGAAGCCAGAAGCACAGATGATAAGGACAATGGGAACCGTAAGTGGCAGCAACAGCAAGAGGAAGGTTTATCACCAGGTTAATAAAACCTCTGACTTAACAAGTGAACATGGATTGAATACAAAGGGGGATCAGAGCCACATGTATTTGACTGGATGTGTGCATAGGTACACTTAATACACAAATGTGCAAAAAAATGGGCAAAAATGAGCAACAAAATGATGATAATGTGCACTGGAAGCCGAACCCAGACCCCAATGCAAAACGCCTAGCACAGTGCCTGACACATCCTAGGCACTCAATACACTGGTCTTTTTCTTCCATTGCTAACCCGCAGAAGGACTCCCCCTCCCCCAGCCTCCCAGAGAGCGGACTGATACTGTGAAGCAGCTTCTGTGTTACTAGTGTCAGTCCAATTGCTCCGGAAAGCTGTTCACCACGTACCCATGCTGTGCTATTTACCTATTCTAAATGAATTCTTTGTCTCTAAAGGAAAATGCAAGACCTTATCAGGCTGCACTGCACGGTCTGCAGAGATTCTGAGCTGGAATGCACCCTCTCTGCTCTCCTTTCCAGTCCCTAACGTGGGCCTGGCACACGACTTGGGGGGGGGCGGGCACTGAAGGAGGCTCTTTCCCACGTGGCATTATACTTAGGGGGCTTCTCAGTAAGGGCTGCGACAGACCAAGGCAGCGACCCCGGGAGCAAGTCTCTAGACGCACCCTTCCCGGGGTCGGGTTGCAGGGGAGAGGATAGGCGGCTCTCCCCAAGCCCTGGCTGCGGCTCCCACGGAGAGACCCGGGTTCCCAGGTGAGCGCGGTCCAGCGAAGCGCGGCTGAAGTCAGGCTACAACTCACCTCACACCCGCAACCGGGGCTCGGGACCTGCTGCGGTCAGGGCGTCCTCCACCACCCCACCCCCCCGCACACGATGACATCATGTGTTTAGGGCTGAGTAGCTCTATAAAAGCGGCCCGCGCCGTGCCGGGCGCCCAAACAGCAGACGCGCTCCCACTGCCCGGCTGCGCACTAGGTCCCCAGCGCGGGAACAGACGCAGCGGGAACCCGGGCGGCTCGCCGGCCCCGGCCCCAGCCCTGGCCCCGCCCCCGCCACTCGCGATGTCCCGCAGCCTGCACGCCGCCGCCGCGGTCCTCCTGCTCCTCTGCTTACTGGAACAGCCGGCGGGCCCGGCCCCGCACCACGGTAAAGTGTCAGCCTCCTCCTCCCTCCGTCTGGAGCGGGCAGCCATACCTGGCCGGAGAATTGCCTGCGGGGCTCGCTAATGCTAAAGCAAAATCATTTCGAGGGAGCATACTCTCCAGGGGCGTATTTTTGGACACTTTGGAAAAGGGGTTTTGGAAAATTCGTTTTCCTTGGGCAGGCACGACCTGTTGCGGTGGGCGGAAGCACGTTGTCTTGGGATGAAAGCATGCTTGGAGCATTCTTGGAGGAGCTCTCCCCGGGTCTGGAGGGGTGGCTGGGGAGCTTGCTAAAGAGGAAGAGAAAGGGAACCAGGATTTAAAATGTGCCCCTATCCACGCACGACCGACCCATGTGCAGGTGGTCGAGGAGTGAATGTGGCGTCGGAGCCGCCTGATTAGTCCCAAGGGTTTGCCGTGCCCCAGCTGCAGCACCTTTCCACGGTGGTGGATGCTTTTCTTTACCATTTTTACCTCCAAGTCAAAGAGATGATGCATGCCATTCTTAATCACTGTTTTTCTCCAGAAGGGCTCTACTATCTTGAACGCGAGTGTGTGTACACTCAGAAGAGCATACACACCTCACTTCTGAGTGTAATTAGGGCTC
The DNA here is from genome assembly GCA_003697995.1 of Taxidea taxus jeffersonii. Classification (NCBI taxonomy): domain Eukaryota; kingdom Metazoa; phylum Chordata; class Mammalia; order Carnivora; family Mustelidae; genus Taxidea; species Taxidea taxus. The sequence goes on along the minus strand of RCUC01132220.1, from coordinate 5,382 downwards.
TTAACCCCGACAGGCTGGAGGCTGAGGGTGCCCAGCGGGATGGCAGGAGGAGGTGCGGGGACCTGAACCGGAGGCTACGGTCATGGCAGTGAGTTTGGGTGCGTGGCCAAGGTCAAGGTTAGTTAATCCTTAGGAGCAATAAGAGGGTGCCAAGCTTTTGCCTGCCTCTCCAACTGCTGGGGGAGCACTTTTCTGGGAGTAGGTAGTGACTTTTGTGGAAACTTCCCGGGTAACTAATGGTAGCTCCTGCCCTTGATGGAGTTTGTTTCGAGTTGTAAGGGCATTTGTAGGTTCTGGATGGAGGTCCTGGGCGGAGGTTAGGCTGAAACATTTGTAGGAGGGCTGAAAGTGACTATGATGGCTGGAAATGGATCTGCCCTTGCCAGACAGTGGTGTGGGAAATTGATCCTGCTCTGTAGCATGAAAGCTCAGAGCCTCCTCTGCTGGAGGTCACTGTGTCCATGGGGCTGGGTAGCAGGGAGATGGGGGAGCTGGCCTGTCTCAGTGTTGGCATTACTCTTAATTCAACTTAAATCCACTGGCTGACAAGATTTGGTTGATATTCTCTTGTCTGGTCCGGAAGAAAGAGAAGGTTGGGGGACACCTGGGTGGCTCAGTTTGTTAAGCGCCAGACTCTTGATCTCAGCTCAGGTCTTGATCTCAGGATTGTGAGTTCAAACCCCACGGTGGGCTCCATGCTGGGCATGGAGCCTATTAAAAAAAAAAAAAAAGTTGGTGGGAGAAAGTGGTTATATGAAAGTGGAAATTAATTTTTAAAACTGTAGACTTTAACATATATTCCCCTTTTGAGAAAGCTACACAGGGAGCTGAAGTTTTGCTAGAGATCTATCTCTCTTGTAGTTCCAAGGTGCTCAGAGACAGGAGAGAAACCGCCATTCGTTGGCTCTTTCCAGAAAGCCTGTTACTCCCTTCACTCTGGGGCAGCTCCTCCTCCCTTCCCTCTCTTCCCCTGCCTTCCCTTCCTCCTCACCTCCCTCTCTCCCTAGCCCCTGCCCTTACCCCTGCCCTTTCTCATTCCTCCTCCTCCTTTGCCTTCCTTCCCTCCCCATTCTCCAAGTTGGGGTTGGGACCTTGCAGACAAAAAGCCACTTTCACCCCACACTGAGTACCAGCCTGCCTAGCCCCAGATTCTAAAAACACCGTTTTTACTGTTCCTCATGTAGTTTTCTTGGCTGCTTAACTGCCTCAGGGGACAAGGTCAAAGCAAAGGTCACTGAGATGTAGAGAGTCAGTATTAACCCAAGGAGTGGAGGGGGTTAAGCAAGGTAATGAGGCCAAAGTGTAGTCTGACTCTCACACACACACACACACACACACACACACACACACCAGCATTTAAACTCCCAACATTTGGCACTGGGGAATGTCTGAAAAAAAAAAAAATGACTGGAGTGGGGAGGAGGGAGCATAAGAAGGTGAGGTCACATGTCTTCTGGAGAAAACCTTGGAATGCTTAGTTGCTGTGGGAAACATTTCAATGATTTCTGTGGAGCCTGCTCTGCCTGAACCTGGTTGGAGAGCTGGGCAACCTCTGGCTGCCCCAGTGACAGTTACTCAGAGAAGGCTCTAGCATCCAGAGCAGGAAGCAGGCAGGGCCCTAAACCCCTGGCCTGGATCCTTGTCTGTCCCACTTCCTGAGTGAGCACTCAGGCGTTCTCCCTGCCTGGTACAGAGTAGGCCCGCAGGTTCTAACAGGCATCGAGCTGGGCCTCCCAGGTCTCCCGCACAGAAGAGGCAAAATGTCCCTCCTGGAAAAGCCTGCTCCCTCAGGAAGCCTCCAAGGTGTAGCCACAGGGGCCTTGGCCTGTGGTCGGGACTCCCGCCCTAAACAGGAGGCTGGGAACCGTGAGGGGCTACTTCCAAATAAAACAAACTCGTGTGCACGCACCTCCCTTAGGGAGTCTTCCTTGGCCCAGCCTGGCCCCTGACCTTCATCTGATGACCCCCCCTTCCTTGTACAGTGCTGCTTCTCCTCAGCCTCCAGCTCCCGAGTCCTTCGAGACATTGTCATTTATACCCGAAGCACCAAGGCTTGAGGACCAGGCGGGCTTGCTCAGAGAGAGGAAGGCAGGAAAGTTTACTCCAGATGCTGCAACTTTTAAAGAATCTGGTCCTCTGTCACCACCGGAGGTCTCAGTCCCCAATGTCCACTCTATGGCCCGGTCCCCGAGCTTCCTGCTGTATTACCTGGATGCCACATCTGAGAATGAGCCAAAACCGACACGGGAGACAGCTTAGCAAGCTTTGGTAGGGAGAACTCGGAGGAGGTAGAATAGTAAAGGCGATGATTGGTTTGGGGCAGGTGCCGTTAAACTCCTGGCCCAGGCCGGACTGCTGGGAGGCAGCAGCTATGTTTCTGGTGGCCTCCAGGATCCGGGGAGTGGCCCATCTCTCCAGGTTAGCCGTGAGGATGAACTCCCTGATTACTTGTGAACGACTGTGTGCTGAGCTTCCAAGTGCTCTGCCCAGCTAAATGGCAATGGTCTGGATTCTTCTAGCCTGAAATCCAGAACTGTATTTCAGACAAAAATGCCTGGAGAGATTCAGAAAAGAGGTTGGAGGTCCTCTGGAGCTTGGTTCCAAGGCAATGCCTTCTTTGTTCCTTTTCAGAGTCGTTTCAGGCAAAGGGCTGGCAGTTCGTTCGCTGGGGGGTTTGGTTCTGCCTGTCTTCATCTAATTGCTAATTCCGGGGAGGTTAATCTTGGGACTCTTAACTCCTATGGGGTCCATGGCAGGTTTTAGGGGGTTCTGTGGACTTCCTGAAATTAATTGTACATGAAATTTTGTGTGTCCAAGCCTGTGGGCATTTTTGTGGGGAAGAGGTCTGGAAGTACTCATCAGATTAAGGTATTTGAACACCAGCCCCCTCACTCCTGGCACTACCCTAAAGATCAAGAAGGAGACTCAGAGAATTCCCAAGTTTCCTGGAGGGCCTGGCAAATGTGCAGAGGTGCTTCTTAGCAGACACTGATCTTCCACTGCATGGCAGGGGACTTTGATTTCCTTACGGATAAAGCAAGGTGATAGGCTGCAGGTGGCCCACGGGGACCTCCCTGCGTCTCTTCTGGGGAGGAGGTCGGTAATACCTCACCCACCCTACACAAGTCATGGAGGAACCATACAGGCCTGTTTTATTGGGGCCTGGAGATACTGCCCAAATTGCAAAAGGCTTCAAAGTGCTCTAGGGACCAGGAAACTAGCGAGGGGTGCCAGGGGACTGATTTATTAAAAAGCCTTGTAGAACCATCTGATGCTTTAAACCATGTCCAAGTGTAACTGGATATTACCATTTTCAAAATTACCATTTTGGAAATTAAAAACAAAATTAATTAGGGACGCCCGGGTGGCTCAATGGGTTAAGCCTCTGCCTTCGGCCCGGGTCATGATCCCAGAGTCCTGGGATCGAACCCAGCATCGGGCTCTCCGCTCAGCGGGGAGCCTGCTTCCCTCCCTCTCTCTGCCTGCCTCTCTGCCTGCTTGTGATCTCTGTCTGTCAAATAGATAAATAAAATCTTTTTTAAAAAACCAAAAAAACAAAATTCATTAAAAGCAAAGAAAGGAACCAGAACAACAGAAAACCATGAGATTAAACTAGCTTTTCAAAAGCAGCAAAATCCTCTTTTCGCATTTAAAAATCACCGTTGGCTCGAGTAGGAAATGCTCAGTTGTGGTTAAGGTTGCAGGTTGCTGGTCAGTTAGGTTTTACTGCAGATCAGTTCCCAGGAGAGAAAGGGGACATGAGAACCTTCCACTTCTGACTGTACCCTGTGGGCCAGGCATCGTGGTGGCATCAGGAGAAGCCAGGAGAGGCATTCAGGATTTGAAGAGTCCCTTTCACTGGGTGTGTCCTCTGAGACACCCTGAGTCTCGGGGTCTCTGTGAGGTAAAGAGGGAGGTTTCAGGCAGGGTGCCAAGCATGCAACTCTGCAACTTTTTTTTTTTTCTAAGTAAGTTTGGATGTAGGAACGGGGGACTTCTGTGCGTGAAGGGTGTGGAGTGGGAGGTGGTAGGTGACTTTCATGATATTCCTGGCAGAACCTCTCCTACACATTCTCTCCACCTCTGGAATTCTAACTCAGGGGAGGGTGGCAGCTTCCTCAAAGAAAAACTTTCCTTTGGAGGGGAGTTTTCTCCTCTTTGTGGACTGATGTGAACGGCTCTCCAGGGTGTGTTGTTCGGTGAGAGAAAGCAAGAGGCCTAACAGTGTTTCCAGTATGCCGACATCTGTGTGCAGAAATGGGCAGAAAGAATGTGATTACGTATGTGTGAGTAGTCACACTGTGAAAATGCTCCCAGAAGCTCATAAAACTGGCTTTCTCTCTCCTGGAAGCCGGGAGATTGGGTGGGAGGAAGAGCTTTTACTGTGTACCCTTTGGGAGTTTTTGGGTTTTGCAACTTGTGAATTTTTTTTTTTTTTTTACATATTCAGAAGATAAAATTTGGCTTCTCTAGGATCTGAAAGCCCTAATCAAGAAGCCCCCTCCTTCACCCGCGAGTCCTGGCTCCCAGTCACTGCCCCTCCCCTGGCCCCGGTGCGCAGCAGCTCTGGGAAGCGGCTGATCTGACGCAGACTCTGACAAAAGTCTGCCATCTGGGCATCCGCCTCCTTTCCAGCCGCACCCATTTCAAAATCCAATCTATAGCATTTTCTCTCACTTGCTCAAGCTCTGTGGTACTTACTTTACTTTGTTTTGTTCTTTGCAGGATCCAAGTGGAGCTATTTTGGTAAGTAGAGATCTTAAATACTTTTTTTTTTTTAAAGATTGATTTACTTTAGAGAGCCCGAGTGGGGCAGGGGAGGGGCAGAGAGAAAGCGAATCTCAAGCAGACTCCGCATAGAGCACGTGCCTGACATGGGGTTCGATCTCATGACCCAGAGATCATGACCTGAGTCAAAATCGAGAGTCGCAGGCTTCACCAACTGCATCAGCCAGGCGTCCCCTTAAATACTTTTTGGAGGAGACCATTGTATTTAATGAAAAAGCCCGAGATGCTGTGATCTGCAGAGGTTATAGCGGGGGTCGAGAAGAGCAACTCTGGTATCATGAAGAGAGTACGAAGGCTTCTCTAAAGAACCTTTCCGCACAGGCTATGTGTGGTACTTCTCCAAGCACAGGAGCCTGCCCTGTGCACTCAAACTGTGAATCCTAGCGTTCCGCTTTCCAGAGTCCTGCAAGGACTTCTACCAAACCTCCCAGGTGACTGTGCCTCGGTTACCTCCAGACTGCAAGGGCCTTGGGTGGGACAGAGACATTCTCCTCCATAAGACATCTTTCTACAATAAACAGAGAATAAAGGGCTCCTTTCTGGAAGTTTGACTCAGGCCCCAGGATTTCAACTGTCCGTGTGTCTAGAATTAAC
>RCUC01132219.1:0-74008 GCA_003697995.1 Taxidea taxus jeffersonii | reverse complement strand
ACAGAGAACTTTCCATGGTCCATCCAGCTATGCCTAAGTTCCTATCTTCATGGGACAGTAAGAGCCCTGGGAGCACTGGATATCCAGAAATAATAATTGTTTTTTGGCAGGGAGTGAGAGTATGTATAGCAGTGAGTTGAATTTAGCAGAGGGTTCAAAGAATGGGTTCATTCTGAAGACTCTGCTTAGAAGTTTTCTCTAATAAACGATCTATGCTTGGCCATTTGAATTGACTGTTAATGGACATCCCTTATTGATTTGACATGCCTTGTGCAATTTATTAATTTCTCAGCCATAAATTGGAATAGTAATATATTTCATGCAAGATCATAGAAGATTTAAATAGGAAACTGATGTCTAGTACTTAGCATCATTGGCGAGAACCCACACTGCACTTACCCCAACCGCCATCTGTCTACACGGTGTTTGGGAGAAGACCTAGCATGTGGCAGGCACTCCCAACAGGAAGAAGCTGCACCCTAACTTCCACAACTACCACCCCATATCCTTCAGCCTCTCTCATCCAGTAACAGACCTAACTCCAAGTGCATTTCGGCTGTTTACATCATGTTTCATAAAACAAAATTTATCAGCTAAAGGTATGATACCAAAATGGCACTGACCCTGAAGACAATTCCAAACCAGCAGCTCTCAAAAGGTACTGAGCAATGGAAGCCTGATTCATTGAAAGATTTTGAAGATGCAGACATTTTGCTGTGTAAGTTTTGTCTTGTTTCAATTAAATTACTGAGATGTCAGGTAATAGTCATTTCTGGAATTTTACCTCAGTTTAAATCTATAAACACTTGTTAAGCAGTGGCTCTCATCAGAATACTATGCTGGGTGCTGTAGGGAGTGTAAAACTTAATGACTGACACACTTACAAAGTCATGGGGTTGTTATAAAATTAAAATAAGGTAATATGTTTTATAGCTTTTGTGAATAAATTTTGTGTAATAAATAAGGAAAATATTACTTGAGAACTTTTCCTTTGCAAATGGCAAATGAAAAAGTGGGGAATGAAAACCTTAAGTTAAATGAAAAGCTTAAAAGTGGGGAAAAAGGTGGAAGAGGAAAATACACAATTCTTCAAGGAATTAAAGTCAAGGAGTATTTTATTTCCAGGCTAAGTATATCCAGAGATAGAGGCTTCTGTGATAGTATAATCTGTTTCTCTCTATGCTATCCCCAGTTTTGCTGGGTTTCCTCTGTGTCGACTTCATTATCATTATGATTCCCTTTCACTGTGCAATTGGGTGTAGGTCCACATTCACATTCTCAAAACCGAGCAGTTATAAAGGAAAAAGAGCCTTTTTTTCCCCAAAATGTACTGTAAAAAACCTGAGAATCTTAATCATTTTTGTTTAGAGTGTGTAACCATTGGTGAAACAATGGTTCTAGCCCAAGAGATAGAACAGTCTGACTGATCAGGTGAGGGTCATGTGCTCATCCTAAAATTTCAAGACTAGAATCAGCCTTATAAAAACAATTAAATTAAAAATAGTATACTTAGGGTACCATTTTCTGAAGAACAGGAAATGTATGCTGAGCAATTAAAAAAAAGAAAATTCAGGATGCATTCATTAGGATTATGGTAGAAAGTAGCAACAGAGCGCTGAATCTACACACTGGGAGGTTCACTGCCAGGGAGGAAAGTAGCAAGGACCTCTGAGTGGGGACAGGGCATTACAATAGAATAACCCAAAATAAGAGGAGGACTTTAAACAACATAAGAGTTTCTTTCTCAGTCAAATCTTAGAGGCAGTCAGTCCCCACAGGTAAGACAGCTCACATCTCTGGCTGCTCCAGTGTGGGCTGTGTGACAGGGTGTAGGACAGTGGCTGGGGCTCACACTCATCATGCTCTCAGGTAGCAGGAAGCACACATTTGTAGAAGCAGCCCCTCCCCTACAGGGTAACAAACTTCCAGGTGGTCCCATTGGCAGCCATGAGTATGGCCACATCTAGCTGCCAAATACACGTGTGGTCTTCCCTCTGCCCAGTTAAAATTGGGGGTTATTGTGCTATGAAAGAAGGAAGAACGGGGATTTGGGGATAATAAGGAGTCTTCATCAAGCATGGAAATAAACAAATATAATGCTAATAGTACTAGGCAGGCAACCACCCGCCACCAAAAAAAAATTTATGAATTTGGTGTTTTTCTTTCTGGAAGGCTGTGAAACTCTAAAATCAAACCAGCTTCTTGACAACATGGCCAAATTAGGGAAATGCTGATCCTTCTAAACACAAATATAATGCTAAATAAAGATAGAAATGCAACAGTGGCAGCTAGATGCGTCAGGCGTGTCATAAATATATATTTGAAGATCCACCCAGAGGCAATTTTCTGAGAAGTAATGACATAAATTCTTAGCTTTGGGACTTTGGCATTTTGGGTGTTCCCTGGAACAAACAGGAACAGTTAACATGGCAATTTAAGAGTGAAATTCAGGAAATGATGCTCCATTGAAAAAGGAAAGTCCCAGACCAAGAGGATTTTGTCCAGAGCACAGAGAAACACAGAACTCCAACCAAGGTGATGACTGCTAACGGTTACATGGTCTCGCACAGGGGCACTAACTCTTCTTGCAAAGGTCCGCGTAGTCAAGGTTTTCGTCTTTAAGGGTCAGCCATGGTCTCCAGCTATTGAAGCACGAACACAGATACAACTCAGAAAGAACAGGGCCTGGCTCTGCATCAATAAACCTTTATAGATGGACACTGTACTTTCAATTTAGTATCAATTTCATGTCACAAGATACTCATTAAAAAAATTTTTTTTTTACTATTTAAAAAAGTAAAAGTGTATTGGCTTACAGGCCACAGGAAAACAGGCAGCGGGCCAGATGGGGCTTAGTCAGTGTCATACACAATAAAACACATGCTCCTTAGTCGTGAATTGAAGATTCTCTGTATCAGGAGTCCAGTATGCATTCCTCTCTTCTCATCCACACATTCCCTACATAACTTGCACTCCATCAAAGCCAGATTCCCATCCTGGGCACTCACCAACTGTCCCACTTGATGCACTATTCAGTCAAGCTACCATTACCACCAACATTATGATCTGTCAATATTTATTGTTTCCTTTCCAACTGCATAATCACTACCCAGGGGAGAAAAGAGCTACCTAAACCTCTCCATCAAATGAGAATGCACTTGTCCCAAACTCCAAAATACATGAAGAAATTGAATGCTGGAAAAAATATCCAGGGCAAGTAATGTAAGGTGACACATATGTTTGGAATGTCACAAAAACATTGTTATGACAAACACAGAAAGCATTGTTACAACAAACACTGAATTCACAGATTCCAGGAATCTGAAACACTCAGAAATGGATAGATGGAGTGGATGGTACAAGTGCAGCAAAGATGGGAACAATTCAATAAATGATCACCATCTATTCAATATCAACAAAACTAAGTAAAACTGCAGGTAATACAATGGTGGAAAATGTGTGGTAAAACATTTTCTTCACTTTTAAAAGTGTGATGTGAAGGGATTTGTAAAATAAAGAGCTTGAGAATTTCAACATATTGGTGGGGGGAATTAATATAAAGTCATACCTTAGAACCCCCTATTTAAGTTAAACCTAACAATTAGGTTTCATATTGTTGACACCTCAAATTAAGGCATCATTTTAAACATTTTTTTTGAACCAAATGTAAATACATCTTAATCCTAGAAACATCTCCAAATATTTTTAAGCATTTTTAAATTATTTCTAATTGTTACTGTTTAATTAGAATTAAAGCAAACTTATATCTAAATATAGTAATATATAATCACTATATATAGGTATACTTATATACTTTATATATATATGTATACTTACATGTATGAAAACTTGACTTGCCCTTTTGCTTCTAGGGATAAAAATATTTGATTTTTTAACTTAATTTACATTAGATAAAATATATTTCATGAAATTTATTTCATGCTATCTCCATGACAATGTACTTACTTGCAAATTTGACTAAAATCAAGTATCTTTTGTTTTAAATATCTTCAATTATTAATTTCTTGTTCTTAAAATAGTTAGTGGAGAAAAACTCACAAAATAATTGAGAACCTAATATTTTCAACCAAAGAACATATCTAGGAAAATGGCAATCCACATAAAATTAAATAATAATAAATTTCTTTGATATCTATGATATGAAATCCTGAATAACAAGAAAATAGAAAGTTTATTTTAGAAATGCTCTAAACCCTATATAAGGATTAATTACCATAAAGGCATGGTATTTTTACAACATTCACAGTTTTCAAATTATTCTTTATTGCTTATTCAAATTCTGAAAAACACTATTCAGCAATAGATTTTTCTATAATATTGAGAGCCAAATGGACATATGGAAATAAAATAAAACATTTTAAAAAGTTACTGGGGCACCTGGGTGACTCAGTCAGTTTAGCATCTGACTTAGATTTCAGCTCAGGTCATGGTCTCAGGGTCCTGGGATCAAGCCCCACATCGGGCTCTGCACTTGGAAGAGTCTGCTTCTTCCTCTCCCTCTGCCCTCCCCATGCTCACAGCTCTCTCTCTCCCTTTATCTCTCTCTCAAATAAATAAATAAAATCTTCTTTAAAAAGCTACTAATCAAGATATAAGAACAGAATCTGTGCTCTACATTGTAGAAGCTGAAACTATAAAAACATAAATTGTACAGTTAACACCTTTTACAAAATAGTAAATATATATTTCATTTTTGCTACAAATGAAATATTTTCTCCTGTAAAGTACTTTCCCTTGGCAATAATAATTCATAATCTCAGCATTTTATTATCGTAACATAATTATTCTCATTTATCTTCCTCTTCCTTTCTCTTTCCTTTTCTTGCTCTTTCCCTTCCCTCTCCTCCCCACTCCTCTTCTCCCTCCTCCTGTACCTCTTCCTCCTCCTCTTCCCCCCTTCTCTTCTCTATCCTTCCATCTCTTCTTTAGTTCAATGACATATATACATATTTTTTAAAATAAAAGGAAAATTTTGCTTTTGGATGCAACAATTCTAAACCATTTCATCAAATAGTATTTCTGGTATATATGCTAGTCTAAACTTTATACTAAATTATGAACCTAAATATAATTTATTTCTAAAACAGATTTTTATTAGCTTCATATATAGTCAAAGGCAATTTTTAAAAGATCAACTTATGGTTTTAGGATATTGATAACTCACTAGTTTGGCTATGGCTTATTTTCAAGATATTTATTGGTAAACTGGCTGAAGAAAGCTAACTTAATCTTTAAATATTGAATAATGGTTTTATTTTGCTTATGTTAGACAGATGGTTAATCCATGTGGCACCATTTCCCGTGCTTAATTCCTAAATTCCTTCAATCTTCATAGTTTTCAAATAAACTACTAATTGATTTAACTGAATAAAATTATAAAAGTTCAACCTTTTATTGAAAGTGTAGAGAAGTATAATATAGGACCAAAAATAAGGCTTTTACATAGCATTTCAAGTATTGATATATTTATTCTGGCTCTTCAACATTATTAAGGACAAAAAGAACAAACAAATCAATTGTCTAAAATTCTCCTAGTATAACAAACGAATGCCCGTGACATCAACATACCCTGATCTTCTGTGTTGCTAAGGAATATGCAAGCAAAATCTGTCAGCTGTGCATCTGTTTCTGAATTCTGTTAGGGCCCGGTGGGAAAGTGCTAGAACATGTTTTCCATTTTGGAAAGTGAATTTGCATTTGCATTTCCTGTGACATGCTTTTCCACACATTGCCTTCCTCCATTTTTTCAACTTTCAGTGAAATCTGACTTTAAAAAAAAAATTTTCTATGCTAAATATACAGTATTCACAGTTTTGTCTAACAGATCTTTGTGTTGTATTTTTTGTGGAACTGAGGACGTCTAAGTTATTATTGAACTCTTGCATTGCTGTGCCTGACAGCTGTTCTTAAAAAAAAAAAAATTCTCCACTAAAATGCTGTCACTCAAGTTTGTAGTGGTTAGCTGACGTGAACCTTCCAGACAGTAATAAACATACACTACAGTTAAGCTGCCCCCAGCTCTAAAACTCTTGCAGAATTTTTTCTATCTTCAGAATTCTGGTAGGAACATTGTCCTTTGTGGAGAAGATCCAGTTAGTTAAAGAAAGCGAATACACACCCATTAGAGTGGCCCAAATCCAGAACAATTAACAGCAGCAAATGCTGGCTAGGATGTGAAGCAGCAGAAGCTCTCAATAAGGAGAAAGGAGCCCGTTTGGGAAACAGTGGGAGGTTTCTTGGAGAGCCAACCATACTCTTACCCTAGGATTACTTATTGGACTCTGTACTATTTACCCAAAGGAGCTGACAATTTATGTCCACACAAAAACCTGCATATGAATGTTTATAGAAACTTGATTCATAGTTGCCACTCTTGGAGACAACCAAGATAACCTTCAGGAGGAGAGTGGATAAATAAAATGTGGTCCATCCCAACAGGGGAGTATTACTCAGCTCTAAAAGGGAATGAGCTATCAAGCCATGAAAACACATGGAGAAAACTTAAATACATAGTACAAAGTGAAAGAAGCCAATTTATTTATCTATATCTGTATCTATCATTTATCTATCTATCTATCTATCTATATAATGATTCCAACTATATGACATTTTGGAAGATGCAAAACTATAAAGACATTGGTTGCCAGGGGTTGGGGAGAGGGAGAAAGCAGTTGTTTTTTTTCTTTTTTTTCAGGGCACTGAAGCTCTTCCGCATGATTCCTTTCTAAACTCACAGAAGTACAACATCAAGAGTGAACAGCAGTATACACTTTGGACTTTGGATGGCAATGACAAGTCAGTGTAGTTATTAGAAGTGCTTACTGAGAAGAGACTGAAGATGAAATTTGAAAATACAGATTATTTGCTTCATTTTGAATAAAATTTTTAAATTAAAATTTTAAAATTAAAGCCAAGGTTGGTTTAATATCTCTGTTAATATCTTTGTTTAATATCTTTGTTAATATTCCTATTGAGATACCTCTGAGAAACTGTTTTCTCTACTGAGAGTATTCATAAAGCAAATCCTATAAAATTTGGATATGCCTTATCCCCTGTACTAACATTATTATCAATCTAGTATATAGACCAAATAAGTTGACAAGGAAGAAGCAAACTCACTTGCTGCATTAAAAATTTACATATTGACACATTGAATGTTCACTTAAAATATATATATCTTTGATTTAGATATTATACATATAAGTATATATGTGTGTGTATATATATATTAATATGGGGCATCCTCATTTCACCTATAACTTTTTGTTAAATTATAATTACAGACTAAAAAAATGGATTATGAGTTTAATAGTAATTTCCTATATCAATTATTGGTATACTTTTAATGAATAGAGTGTATAGATTTGGAATTATTTTCTTTTTTTCTAATAATAATTGTTTTGCTTATGTTTATTGAAATGTACTTAATATTTGTTTAATCTATATTTAAAAACAGGCTTGCATTTTCTATATCTTTTATCTTCTAGTAATTTATACTTTTTGCAGTTTTACCATAGTCTAGACAGAATTAAGAAAAATAGAAGTTTCTTTACATGGATTATTTTACAAATTTAGTCTAGAATTTCTTTTTTATTTTAATATTTTATTTATTTATTTGACAGAAAGAATGACTGGGGGGAAGGGTCAGAGGGAGAAAGAGAAGCAGACTCCCCACTGAGCAGGGAGCCCAATGCAGAACTGGATCCCAGGACCCAGAGATCATGACCTGAACTGAAGGCAGAGGCCTAACCCACTGAGCCAGCCAGGTACTCCCATAATTTCTTACTACTCTTTTTCTATCCTCCATCCTGAGCTGGGTGAGTATGTAAGCTGTCTCTCCACTGACCCCAGTGAGCCCTGTCTCCCGGCACTCACACACCTCTGGCATCTCATCTCCTGAGTGTGGGTTGGGCTTACTGATTTCCCCCTAATTAGCACATACAGCAGAAGGGATGGAATTTCACTTCTGATTGAAACACAGTAGGTTGTCCGTGGCATGTGGATTTTCCCTAGCTCTAGGCCCCAGAGGTCCGTTCCTTGCCAGAGCCTTTCCATAGAGTACTTCCCAACATGGCATCTGGCTTTCCTCAGAGGAAAGTGAGTGGCACCTGGGATCTTGACGTGCAGAAACTCTGACATAATAAAGCGTTGTTTTTTTTCTGGCAGTTAAGTGATAGCGCTAATTTATACAGCAACAGATAAAACTAATCTAGGAACCCTAACCAAATTTTAGAGAGGCAATTGCAGTCAAGGAGCTGCAATCACTGCATCCGGGTGTGCAGCTGGGCAACAGCGTCTGTGTTCTGCTCTTTCTGGTAGATACACGCCACCCTACTGAAACCTGAAGGGACCTGGGACCAATAGCCTTGTTGCTGCCTGTATCCTCACCAGGACCTATGCCTCTGCATTACACATACCTCAGTGCACGTCCCCCTCGTAAGGGTGGAGGAGTGAACCATTCCTCTGGAGTCTTCTAGCCTAGCGGGTAACATTTCAGGAGCGACTGCGGGAGGTCCTCATGGACATTCTCCAGGACCACGGACTTTGGACACCCTGACCCCTGGCTCCTGCACTTAAATGCCTTATGGAGGGCACCTGAGTATCTTTGTTTTGACCAGTTCCTGGATGCCCAAGAGGACATAGATACCACACCACTGTTCTCACTGAAAACCACAGACTTTCCTTCCCTGCCCAAGTCTCCCAGACACTCTGTCTGCATCTACAATAAACTCTGCTCTCACTTACTCTTGCTGGATCTTGATTTTTATCTTGTCCTAGTCCTTGGCTAGTTCTAAGACCCCTCTGGGTCCTTCCATGGGCCCCAACTGCCCCATGACGGGTACAAACAAATTAAAACCCCAGCTGCGATGTGTTAAGGAATCTGACCATGTCCCTTCTGTTGTTTTCTATTAGTTTTGCTTCTTATCTTATTCATAAATAAACCAATAAAAGCAACTGCTATCCTGTATTTATTGTGAAATATTTCTATTTTGGTTTTACATACTGAGAGAAATAAATATCCGATCATACAAAAGTAAGGGGATAACTTTCTCTCTTTTTCTTGTAACCTTGAGAAAGAAGACATAAATGACAGGATGGTTTGTTTTCACACCACAGACAGTAACCCACCATCTATAGCCAGATCTGGGTTGAAGGATCCAAATGTTTTATTCATTGTAGACCCTTTAACTGTCAAGGAGATGAATAAGAGAACTACTATCCTCTCCTAGTCCTTACTACCATGTCGGCCAAGAAAACCATATCCTGATACTGTTCATTTTATTTTCAATCCTTTATTTTCTTCTTAAAACAGAAAAGATGTATGAATTAAACTGTCTAGCCTACTTCTTACATAGTTTATGAATAGAAAGAGGGAAAAGGAGCATGAGAAGATCCTTTACTAAACAACAAGAATATTTCTGAAACTCTTGCTTTGGAGAAAAATAAGAACATGGTTTCTATAACTTTCACAAATACACAGGATAAATTTTACAAGTTTGAAAGAACTGTTCCCTTGTTATTGCTCTATTACTTTTCCCAAAATTCATCCCACAAAACACCTTTCTTTGTCTCTTACATAAAAAGGGGAACTCTTATTCATATCTTGAATTTATGAATTAATCCTTAGAAATAGTTATGAGGTCTGTTCTTATTTCATTGTAGAAAGAAAATGAAAAAGAGAAAGAAGAGTTTGTCCTAAACTACAAAAGTTTTAGGACAAAAAATATTTGATATACAAAACATAAAAAAATAGTGACATAATTAATAAAGAAAGTACTCAAGACTTTCTTACTCCTTCAACAATTAATGACTAAACAATTGGACCAACTTTGGAATAAGTTAGAGATTTAAGGAATCTCTAAATAATATAGCTTTTATTCTTCTTTAAAAATTCTTATATTAATTCTTTTTAATCCAAGAAGATATATTATATAATGGCATAATTGCAATTAATTGTATTGTAACTATATCAGTATTTGTTTTCACATTTACATACATTTTTGGCATTTTCAATATGACAAGTCACTTACTTTGGTAATATTTTATAAATTGAACTTTTTTTAAAAAGTGACTTTAATTCTCCCAATGGATCAGCACAGCCAATAAATTAATAAATTAGAACTTAACTCTCCTTAGAGCTTATTTAAGATTCCAAAATTAGCTCAGTTTGCCATAGTAGAACTTTGTCAGAATTCTCGCTATATTTTAGTCATTCAGTAAGTATTCAAGAAAAGGAGTTATTTTAATTTAGTATTAATCTGACTTTTATAGACTTCAGTGGAGTCCAGATAGGAGCAAGAATAATGGCAGACACAAGGACAGAAGACTCCTGTGTGGTCAGGCGGGAAGCAAAGTGGGTAACAGTTGCCTTCCTCTCTTTCTCATTGTGCACTTTATAGCTATTGGAATATGGTCTAAATTCTTTCAGTTTCAAATATTTCCTTTTGTTCATAGCCCAATTAAAATAACTCCCAGAAAAATTTACCAAGTTACTTCATACCACATGCATTTGCATCTGTGTCTTTTTAAGCTCAATGGTACCAGTCTGAAGATAAGCAATTCAAAATCCAGAATACTGCGCTCCCTTCACCTGTTAATTTATTCTTTTATTTAACTAATGTTTGTGGAATACTAATCCATATTCTTTCAAATGAGAGTACCTGTTTCATGAAGGATTCAGAAATAAGTAATTCACTAAGGGGAAGAGTTGATTCATGAATTTTAAAGTCTAAGTGAGTCTTCTAAGACATTTGCTAATCCTAATAAACTATGAACTCAATAGCCAAGTACCAATTCACAAATATGTACTATGTAGCTAATATTGTGCTTAATATGAATAATTAAAAATAAATTATCTATTTACAGATATTTCAAGCTCTCAGAACAAAGAAAAAATCTCATAGAATAAAAAAAAATATAAAAGCTGTAATTTCAGGATTTTTTTTTTTTTTTTTGCCCGACTTCAAGCCAAAGCTTAGAGGCCTTTTTATTAATCCTCTGCAAAACATCAGTGTGGCAAGAGATCATGGGATGGAAAACTCAGAAGAGTCAGCTAATGTCTTTTAAAGGTCAGTGGGTCTTTCAAGATTAGATTTCTAGTCATGATAAAATGTGAACTCAAGAAAGAATTCCTGCTTTTAAACTTCGAAAGACCAGGAACTTGATCCTTAATACTGATTCAACTACAGTGAAATTTGTAATGAAAAATGTTGAGGTCAGATATTGCTGGATAAAATATCTAAAGATCATTGCGCAGTGCTATATATCTCCGAAAGTCTTTCAAAAATGCCTGCCAGTCAATTCAAAAGGATTCTTTCTGAAATCCCTAACACTGATGACCTTTCAATTTTGGTTTAGTTCATGACCAAAAAATTAGAAGAAATACTTTTTAACAGTCTTCAGAAGTATTGTGTAATGTTAACTCTATTTTAGGTGAACAATAATTTATTGTCCCTTTCAATAAACATGTATAGTTCTCCTCTCTCTCTCGGGAGTTTTTAAAGTGGAGTATTGATGGATTAAGTGTGGGGGTTGGATTATTTCTATCAAATAGAGAATTAGGAAAATAAAAATTAAAACCACAATACAATACCACTACAATAGTATAAAATATATAGAATGAGAAAGAAGGGAAATGGCAAGTATTGGAAAGCCTATAAATTAACTGAACTCCCATATATTGCTCAGTCTAAATTGGTATGACCATTTTGGAAAATTATAATATAATGATCCAGCAATTCCATTTGTAGGTACATACACAAAAATGAATATATATTCCCTAAAGTACATACCCTAAAACATTTATAGCAGTATCTTCACAGTGACCCCAAACAGAAAGAACTCCAAATGTGGATAAAGAGAACAGATTAAGACACTGTGAGATGCTCATGGCATGTTACTATATCATAGTGAAATTATAGTGAATTAGCAGCTACAGATTACACAGCTCACAAAATGTTGACCAAAATACATCAGATATAACTAATAGTTTCTATTTGATCTTATATAATGTAAAAAACAATCCCTATTTATGGTATAAAAAGTCAGGAAAGTAGTTATCTTTGGGCAGTAGTGAATGGAAGGGATCTGAGAAGGCATCTAGTGTTCTGCTGTTATTCTTTCTCCTGATTTGTGTGCACGTTAACATATCTCCTTAAATTTGTGGAAATGTAGCAAACAGCTATGATTTGTTGCAATTCTCTTTGCATTTATCCTTTAATTAGGATTTGAAAAAGAAGATGAGAATTCAACACTGGAAAGGAAACGGATCTGCTTCTTCTTTTTTTTTAACTTATTTTTATTTTTATTTTTTTAAGATTTTATTTATTTATTCGACAGAGAGAGAGAGAGAGATCACAAGTAGGCAGAGAGGCAGGCAGAGAGAGAGGAGGAAGCAGGCTCCCTGCTGAGCAGAGAGCCTGATGTGGGACTCGATCCCAGGACCCTGGGATCATGACCTGAGCCGAAGGCAGAGGCTTTAACCCACTGAGCCACCCAGGTGCCCCAGATCTGCTTCTCTTACAGTTTTTAGGTTTCATTTCAAATAAAAACATTTTTAATCATTTCAAAACACAAGAACTTTTAAAGACATTAATCATCAAAAGAGAAATTTTACCTAAGCTTATTCATGTAGATTGATGCAACATCCTTTTTTGGTAACAACCAACGAATTTTATAAATCCAACCTATGAAAATTACCTTGATGATTTTCTGACTCTGTACAAATATATGGAATATTCTGCATAACATCATTCCAAGGCACAAGTCTGTAATGACCAGAGATCTTTGTGAATTAAAAACATGTAAATTAGAGATAGCATATAATCTAGTATTTTTTAAAAGATTTTATTTATTTACTTGAGAGAAAGAGAGATAGAGAGAGGGAAGGTGTGAGGGGAGGAGCAGAGGGAGAGAATCTCAAGGAGACTCCATACTGAGTGTGGCGCCCAACCAAGGTCTCAATCTCATGACCCTGAGATCATGACCTGAGCCAGTCAAAAGACGGGTGCTTAACTGACTGAGCTGCCCAGGCACCCCATACATAATTTCGTATTAACCTAGAACTTTATTCTCTGGCATAAACTCAGTAACTCAAAAACATACCCAAATACATAACTCAAAAATACCCCAGGACATGCTCCAAAACATAACCAAATAACTTACTAAATTTTGTATACTGGCTAAATAGTATTTTAGCATATTAGTAGTACTTCTGGGTAATTTTTAAAAAAGATTTTATTTATTTATTTGACAGAGAGAAAGACAGGGAGAGAGGGAACACAAGCAGGGGGGAGTGGGGGAGGAAGAAGCAGACTCCCCACAGAGCAGAGAGCCTAAGGGCTCCCTCCCAGGACCCTGGGATCAGGACCTGAGCCCAAGACAGACACTTAACAATTGAGCTACCCAGGTGCCCCCTGCTGGGTAATTTTAAAGTTAAGTCTCTTTATATGTAAAAAGATGGGTTTTTATAGGAACAGATATTGAGTTAAATTGTCCCTTCCTTCTCTTCAGTTATTTTGCAATACATATTTTAGGGGAAATATAAACCTAATATAAAATTACTTGTCAAATTTGTCAAAATATTTGATAAAATAATGCTTCTTTCTTAAGTAAAATTATTCACTTGTTAGGAACATTACAGTTTTGAGTTTACTATTGTAATTAAAAATACATTTATAGATTCTCACAATCATGTAGTATGGCATTTTGAAGGGAAATCAAATACAATTAAAATGACCAAATATAAAGCCACTGTAAAGATAGACTTAACATGTAAAATCTTTTACAGTTACTTGGTTAGCTTTACTTTTCTTTGCCATAAAATGTGCAAGTGGGAGTTAAAGATTTTGTTTACTTATTTATTTACTTGAGAGAGTGACAGAAAGTGAGCAGGAGGGAGAGGGAGAGAGAATCTAAAGCCAACTCTGTGCTGAGCTTAGAGCATGACCTGGGGCTCCATCCCAGGGCCTTGATATCATGACCTAAGTTACCCAGGCACTCTCTTACCAGGATTAACATCAGGAGCCTGTCCTACATCAGGCTCTTCAACCATCCCTCTTTGATCTTATCAGCTTGCCAGGACTTCGAGGGGAGCACGGTATGTGCTCCTGCTGCCCCTAGAAACCAGAGTCCTTTCTCCAACACCCACCTCAGGAGAAGACTCTCCCCTTCTTTTCCCTTTTCTTGCCAAACAGTTTGCCAGCTCTTTCCACTAGAACATCCAGAGTTAACTTTTCAAAAGGTGTAGGGTTTTTACCAAAGATCAGATAACTGTTAATTTGTCTGCTTTTATTTTCCAGAAATAAAATTCAGAAATTCCTTGGTCAAGGGAACATACTTGGTTCTAACATACTTTAGCTCTGATTAAATGTTTAAAATGGCATAAAGGAGTACACATATGGAAAACATGCAAATGCTATTTTTTAAATTAACATATCCTTCAAAATAATTATTTAGGGAGTCTTGGCTCCCAGTATTACTAGTGAGCAAGTTTTCAAAGCTAGAATAGTGGGAAACCATGAAATTGTTTAGAGTACAAAAGACACATTCAATTCTTTACATTCTGGAAAACTGAGGTCAAACCCTTAAACTAATCTTTCCATCTCTCTAGTACAGTGTTACTACCCTTTTGTGTGTACACACATGTGTGTGTGCATTAATCTGCATGCTTGTGCATATACAGACACTTGTTGAGAGACAGCAGGGGAAAGAGAAGGAGAAAATGAATCAATTTCATTTGGATTAGTTAAACCAATTACTGTTAATTGTACTCACAGTTTTGTAACATAGACAAATTTAAGTAGTTTTGAATTTTTTTCATTGAATATACCGATATATTTTCAAGGAGAGATTTGGTAAAATAGGAATCCACTTAAATATTTGCTTTGGAGAATATTTTTATGCTATCCTATTCTAAATCAATATTTACTTTCAATTGATTTTTTTTACCTTTTATTTTCAATTGATTCCAAAGTTTTCATTACACCTTTTTGTTTTTATTTTATTTCTTTTAGTTTGTTTATTTTGATGGAATTCAGAGTTACCGACATAGAACAACTTGTTCCATGTTTAATTTAATGGATTATTTTGTGTGGGATCCTTGAATTTAAAAAGAAAAGAGGAATATGGAAAGGATTATATGTATTTCCCTTGGTCCCAGATAATTTGCATTCAAGTAAGTTGGAAAATGATCTGATCAACAAAATCAAGACTTATATTGGTTTTGCTTTTCCTTCTTAGTCTTGCAGGAGATATCGCACTATGAGGCTCCAGCATTTTTTGAAGAAATGCTAAATGCTAGGGCTGGGGTGAGGAATACATAATAATAGACTGAGGAAACACTACTGGGGTCACAGTAATAGTAAACACAAGAAAATGTAATTTAAGATTAGAGTATTTGAAAGTCAAAAATAATAATGAATGCAACTAAAGAAAATCACATGAACAAAATGAATATCACATGAACAAAAATGAAGTATTTATAATGATACTCTGGAAAGGGTCTTTTTTTTTTTACAACTGTAAGTTATTTTGGAATTTGTTTTACAACAATACAGGTAAAGGATCACATGTAATTCTACATTCTCTACATAAACTGTATTTCAGGACAAACAAATAGTTGATGGAGAAATTTATTCTTTATAAAAGTATTCCCCAAATCACAATATTCATTCATGATAAAAGCCATCAGCAAAGTAGGTTTAGAGGGCACATTTGCCCTCAACATTATGAAGACTGTATATGGAAAATCCATAGCTAACATTGTTCTCAATGAGGGGAAAACTGACAGTTTTCCCTGTAAGGTTAGAAACAAAACAAAGATGTCCATTCTCACAACTATTATTCAATATAGTACTGGAAGTCCTAGCCACAGCAATCAGACAAGAAAAAGAAATAAAAGGTATCCAAATGGTAAGGAAGAAGTAGAATTTTCACTATTTGCAGATGACATGATACTTTACAGAAAGCCCTGAAGACTCCACCAAAAAACTGCTAGAACTGATGAATGAATTCAGTGAAGTTTCAGGATACAATATCAACATACATAAATCTGTTGCATTTCTATACATCAATAATAAGCAGCAGAAAGAGAAATTAAGAAAGTAATTCCATTTACAATTGCTCCCCGAAACCATAATATAACCTAGGAATAAACCTAACTAAAGAGATTAAAGACCTGTACTCTGAAAACTATAAAACACTGATGAAAGAAACTGGAGATGACACAAAGAAATAGAAAAATATTCCAAGCTCATGGATTAGAAGAATAAATATTGTTAAAATGTCTGTATTACCCAAAGGAATTTACACACTTAATGCAATCCCTATTAATTGCCAACAGCATTTTTCACAGAACTAGAACAAACAACCTAAAAA
Organism: Taxidea taxus jeffersonii; assembly: GCA_003697995.1. Lineage (NCBI taxonomy): Eukaryota > Metazoa > Chordata > Mammalia > Carnivora > Mustelidae > Taxidea > Taxidea taxus. The sequence goes on along the minus strand of RCUC01132219.1, from coordinate 57,610 downwards.
TTTGTATAGAACCACAAAGCAATCTTGAAAAATAAAAGCAAACTTGGTGGCATCACAATTCTAGACTTCAAGTTATATTATAAAGCTGTGATCGTCAAGACAGTATGGTACAAGCACAAAACCTGACACACAGATCAATAGAACAGAGTGGAAAACCCAGAAATAAACTCACAATTATATGGCAGATTAATCTTTGACAAAGCAGAAAAGAAAACCCACTGGGAAAAAGACAGTCTCTTCAACAAATGGTGCTGGGAAAACTGGACAGCTACACGAAAAGAAATGAAACTGGACCACTTTCTCATACACAAAAATAAACTCAAAATGGATTAATGACCTAAATGTGAGACCTGAAACCATAAACATCCTAGAAGAGAGCATAGGCCGGAAGATCACTGACATCAACCACAGAAACATTTTTCTAGATTTGTTTCCTGAAGCAAGAAATACAAAAACAAAAGTAAATTTTTGGGACTACATCAAAATAAATGTTTCTGCACAGTGAAGGAAACAATTAACAACAACAAAACAAAAATAAAAGGCAACCTACAAAATGGTGGAAGATATTTGCAAATGACATATCTGATAAAGGGTTAGTATTCAAAATACATAGAACTTACACAACTGAATACTCAAATAATAAATAATCCAATTCAAAAATGGGCAGAAGACATAAACATACATTTTTCCAAAGAAGACATCCAGATGGCCAACAAACACATGAAAATATGTTCAACGTCACTTATCATCAGGGAAATACAAATCAAAGCTACAATAAGATATCACTTCCCACCTGTCAGAATAGCTAAAATCAGTAACACAAGCAATGTCAGGTATTGACAAGGATGTGGAGAAAGGGGAACCCTCTTTTTCTTTCTTCCTTTTTTTCTTTTTAGAGAGGGAAAGGGAGAGAGAGAGGAGGGAAGGAAAGGGGGGGGCAAAGGAAGAGGAAGAGGAAGAGCAAGAATCTTAATCAGACTCCATGCTCAGCACAGAGCCTGATGCAGGACTCAATTTCACGACCCTCAGATCATGACCTGAGTTGAAATTAAGAATCTGACACTTAACTAACTAAGCAAAATAAGGGCCCTGAAAGGGGAACCTCTGGTGGAAATGCAAGCTGGTACAGCAACTCTGGAAAACAGTATGGAGTTTCCTCAAAAAGTTAAGAATAGAACCACTCTATAATCCAGTAATTACACTACAGTGTATTTATCCCTCAAATATAAAAACATTAATTCAAAGCAATATGTGCATGCCTATGTTTACTGCAGCATTATCAACAATAGCCAAATTATGGAAAAAGCCCAAGTGTTCATTGACTGATGAACAGTGAAGATGTGGTGTATATATATATATGGAATGGAATGGAATGTTACTCAGCCATAAAAACAAATGAAATCTTGCCATTTGCAACAACATGGATGAAGCTAGAGAGTGTAATGGTAAGTGAAGTCGGTCAGTCAGAGGATAAATACCATATGATTCTACCCTTAGGTGGAATTTAAGAAACAAACAAATGAGCAAAGGGGGAAAAGAGAGAGAGGCAAACCAAGAAACAGACCCTTAACTCTAGAGAACACACTAATGGTCACCAGAGAGGAGGTAGGTGGTGTTGGGTGAACTAGGTGATGGGGATGAAGGAAAGCATAGTCCTGATGAGCATGGGGTGATGCAGGAAAATGCTGAATCACTATACTGTACACCTGATACTGATATTACACAGTACGTTACCTACACTAGAATTAAAATTTTTAAAAATGTAAAAAATAAAAGTATTCCTGTTAATAAATGCTGAAGGTATAATAAAATTAGAAAATACAGGCAAATCAAGATTTTACCAACTGGGAAAAAAACTTGGGTCTATTTTGTACCTCCTAAGGAAATCACGTATCAGGGACCTGAACATCAACTAATGCTACAACCAGATGGATGGGACAAAGTTGACAAGGTGTGTTATGACAGAGGGATCAGTGTCACACCTCATGGAGCCATGTGAGCTCAGGACTGAGAATGGGACCAGCAGCTACTTGGCTTGGATGCCGTCAGTATACTGCCTGACATGGAGCCTGCCTCTAGTCATGTCCTTAGTTCTAATTATAAGATTCTAAAAATTATATATCTCCATGTAAGAACTCAATTAATGACATTGCTCATTACCCAGAGTGTGGGATTTTCTAAATGATTCAATTTATCAAACAAATCATTGCCACTCCAAAAGGAAAAAAAAAAAAAAAAAGAGCAGGGGGTAGGGGGACACTGTTATTGAATAAAAGAGATTCAAAGGGGCACCTGGGTGGCTCAGTGCATTGAGCGTCTGCCTTCTGCTCAGGTCATGATCTCAGGATCCTGGGATGGAGTCCCAAGTTGGGCTCTCTGCTCTGCCAGGAGCCTGCTTCCCCCTCCCCCTCTGCCTCCCTCTCTGCCTACTTGTGATCTCTCTCTCTCTGTCAAATAAATAAATAAAATCTTTAAAAAAAAAAAAAAGAGATTCAAAGCATCTCCCACATCTGTATAAAATGAATGCCTTGATGCACAGGAGCAGTGATTATTTATAAATTTTACTTCAGTTCTGAAATAGTATAGATTTTGAGAAAATAATAGCTTGAGTGAAGGATCCTTATTTCTTTCAAGTTTCTGCTCAGCAACAACACTCACCTGATTGTCCCCATTTGTAGAGAAGAATAGGGGTGCATTTAGAATGTGAGGTGTAGATTCAGAGCATTTTTGCCTGGGATGAGCCTAAGAACCTGGATTTGGAGAGGGTATTAGCCTTTTGGGGAACTGGACTTAGCTCTGCTGTTGCCCCGGCAAGGCTTCAGATAGGACAGGTTTGAGGGGAACCCTCCCCTTCTTCCAGGGGATCCTCTACAGAGTGAAAAGGTAGAATGCCTGGGTCAGATTGCTATGCCCAGAAATATCACTGGAAGAGGCTGAGGTGGTCTCACATATTTGCACCTGATAAATGAGAGGCTTCCCTGGGCAGGAGGAAAAAAAACCCAATGTTAATTCAGCCACGGCAGGCTTGGTCTCCGGCCCCCCTCACTGTCCTCCTGTTATTAGAGAGAACTCAGCTGCTGAGATGGCACAGGGCCTGATCCACACCTGCCAATGCAGCAGGCAAAGAAAGCTCACAAATTACCTAGTGAACACAAATGTGTGAAAAAAGGGTCAAACAAATTACTGCACTTGCCACGTATTTGAAATAGGGTTACCTCTGGTCAGTTATTATAGTTAAAGCAAGATTTCACCAACTGGGAGGAAATACCACCGTCTTAAAAGTTCAGGTTGATCTGGGCGTGGTATTCATAAAGACAAACAATTGAAGATAAGCCTCCACATATGAAAACATGCCCAAGTGACTACTCTCTATATGCTGCCTGAAGAAACAGCAGAAAACATAGGGACTGACCAGATCTGGAGATGGATGAAGTGACTTAAGACAAAGCCAAGACCAAAGGATATGAAGAGCTGTGTTAATACTGTGAGAAAGATAAGTGGATTATTTTTCCAGTTCCAAGTCCTGGTTTTTCCCTCTGTGTAGATAAACACTAGTAGATGCAAATGTCATAGAATATCACTAATACTATAATTAATCAGTCACATTATGAATAAATGAAGCCAAATTTGAGGTAATTATAAATTAAAGGAGAGTGTGCAGGTAAGGAAGAAATATAGTTTATCTGATTTAATTCCTAAATCAGAAAAATCCCATTATCTCGGCTAAATCACTGTGAAATAGATTCTGGCATCTACATTGGCTGACTCCACAACATCAGTCAGTTCAAGCAGAATGTGAAGACAGCCAATCTCTTCCTTAAGCCTGGGTTTCAAAGTGGCAACAAGTAAGAGCTGAAATGGGGAGCAGGACTGTAGAAGGAAATGACAGTCTGGGGGGCTTACATGATTCCTCAAAATACTGTTTCCTTCCTGAGTCAGAACTAAAGGATACTTATAATATACATAATGTGTGTACAAAATGTACAGGTACAAAATACATGTCTCTGAAAAAGAAAGCAGCTGTGTTCAACACACTGTATCTATCTGGTTATGAGCAAAGGGGTTTGAAATGTCTATTAAGCAAATATAAAAATGGTTAAAAAAATAAACATATTCCTGAAAATTTTAGTTATTTTAATCTTGAAATAAGTATAATTATTTACATTTTTTTGGAACACAAATTTTAATACCCTTACTGAAGATGAAGAACACTGAAAGGCAGGTCTCGAAAACTTTTTGGAAATGAAGAGTAATTGTTCATTAAATCATAATGGAATTGGATACTTATTAATGACATTCACAATAACCTTGACATCAAGCAAGTGATAGAATAGTTTTATTTTTTATTTTGTATTTTTTAAGACTTTATTTGTTTATTTATTTGTCAGACAGAGAGAGGGAGCACAAGCAGGGGGAGTGGCAGGCAGAGGCAGAGGGAGAAGCAGACTCCCCGCAGAGCAAGGAGCCCGATGTAGAACTTGACCCCAGGACCCTGGGATCATAACCTGAGCCAAAGGCAGCAGCTTAACCGACTGAGCTACTCAGGTGTCCCAGAATAGTTTTAAATAGTAAACAATTTGCAAGTATAAAGAATCATATTTATAAACTCAACAAACACACCATTAAGCTGATTTGTTAAAAAAAAATCCTGAAACTGAGCAGTTAAATGCAGAAACTCAGTGGTTGAAATTGTGCATCTACTTTTCACATCCATGTTGCATAGATGAACCTTCAAACTGAGTCAGTGTTGCCCTTGGATGCAGGAGGAAGTTTGCTTGACTGAAGGAGAGGCTCTATGCTTTTCTAGCCAGAACTGGGAAGATGGCTTAGGTTCCCCCTGAGATCTAGAGTTACTGTAATCATTTCCATAATCCTGAGATCTGCACATAAAAATATTCTCCTACTTTGGAAACAGGAAGAGGTTAAGTGACCAGAAAATGTGGCCAACCCTAGTTGGTGTCATCCTATAAAGATAATGACACAAAAAGTATTAGAAATGGAGAGGTCACAGTAGCCACTCACATAGCTCAGAACGCTAACTGGATATTCTGAAAAGCACTGTATTCCAAATATGCAATCCAGCCCAAATCTAAAACACTGATTAATGACAATACTAATTCATAAAAGCTTTGGAAATAATAACATAACCAATCAAAACATGTGACATGTTGTACAAGATAATAGCCATTTTTTATGAGTAACCAGATCACTCCTCTATATAAAATGAATGTATCCAAGCAGAACCGTCCAGGTAATCATTCCTGTTAACACTCAGACTTCTTATTTAAACTTTTTTCCTTGGATGCACTCACTTTATATATAGGGTGACAGTCGGAAATGGAGCTGCTATGATACTTGGTACGCTGTGATACCACCCAGGAAACCCAACTTTCACTTAGAATTAGGGACTAGAATTGGGATCAAGTGATAGGACGTGGGAGCTGCTCAGGACAGAGACTTAGAGTTGTTCCCAGGAAGTACCTGAGACTCTGTGTGCACCTGATAGTGGCTGGGAAGATACAGAGACTCAACTTCTGGAGTTGGGTGTGAACCGTCCATGCCACTGGTTGGTAGCAGGACTTATGGTGGCCTCACTGCTTTCAGAGGAGCTTGTCTGGACTGGGGAGGTGGAAAACAATAGTAACAATTCAGAAACCCCCTATAGAGAAAGCGACGTCCCGAGGGAGGAAGGAAACAAAAGCAAACACACAAAAACAAGTGGACAGAGCCAAATCCTAAACCATGATATGACACCTAGTTCCATGAAAGACATTCCACAAAATAAACAGGAAACATTAACTCTTAACAGTTAACATTAATAGTTAACTCTGATAAAATCAATTTTTTAAGACAGACCTAGAAGAATTTATAATATTCATTGGTTTATTAGAATCATTGGAAGTTGCTAAAATTATCAGTTATTAATTTTAAAAAAAGCAAATAATTACAGAACATACACAGAGGTGAGAGAAAAGCAGACCGCTACCTATTGCAGTTGAATGCTTGGATACCTGCTCAAGAGGAAACCCCCACACTGACGGAGCTGCACACAGCCACACCCAGGTCACCAAGCATAGGAAGAGTAATTCAGGAGTTGTCCAGAGGGACACATGCAGAACACAGCTCACGTGATGTCCTTCCCACAACTTCTGTTATTGAGTTTGGCCCATTTTATTTTGGTTTTCATTCCCCTTCATGTTGAAGATACGGATTCCTCTCTTTCATTTCTTTTGTAAGTTCTTATCCAGGCAACAGTTTGTCTTTTGACTTTACTTATGATCTATTTTGCCAAAGATTTTTATTTTCTGTTGTTTTCTGAGTTTGTTTTTTTATCTAGGGACATCTGTACTATATTATTAAAATCTCCACCTAATTTTTCTTCTAATATTTTATTTTTCAGATTCAAGTCTTTAATGTATGCATATGTTCTAGGTTGTGATGTGATAGAGCCTTTTGACAATACCATGTTTAAAAAATTTCTTACTCAGCTTAATTTTTCAAATATTCAGTTTCTTTATTTGCTGACATCTATTTGAGAGTTACCTACTAAATCTTAATGCTCTATTTTTTAGAAAGTTTCATAAGTGCTGCATCATTTTTATTGCAGTGAATGACTTCAAGTATTTTAATATTAATTTAACACACAAGCAGCTATAATTCTTTGAAATAGCATATTGATGTAAAAAGAACATGTAATATAAGAATTTTGAGAACATAGAATTGGCAGTATTTTATGACTAGCCTCTGGTCTGGACATGTGTCCCAGCATCACCCTGCTCCCTGAGCAAATATGACAGCCATGACCAACCCCAGAGGACTCATGTGGGCTCTACGACACAACGGAAATGTGATTATATCATCTCCTTTCTGTGGAAAGTTCATGGATACTTGATATTTTATCATGATTTGTATGTGTATAAAAAGATCTTTATAATCTTATCTCAGTCTATATTTCTCCCATCCCCTTAACTCTTAGAAATGTCCCAACAGGGAGACACAGTCTGGCTCTAAGACATAGCCATGTGAGGCCATGTATCACATTTAGTGGAAGGAGCAGTATTTTATTCATCTTTGCACTCGCTACCATCTGAGGAGTGTATGACTTGTCAGGCACTTAATAACTGTGTGTTGAATTAATTAATGAATTATTCACTCACTCTTAGATGCCACGTACTGTTTCTGAAACAAGTGAAAGCAATTCTAAGTTTTTACCAACCCAATCATGTTATACATAAGCATTATCATATTATGATAGCTATGCCATATTATCTACCTGATTTGACTAAATCATTCTGTTAGAGGTTTCTCACTTACTGAAGTAAGTGTGCTAGACATTTCAACTGTGCTATATGAGGACATCCGATATCTATGATAATCTCTTTTCAGGAAGTACTTGATTTTAAGAACTAATCTAGTTGTACTTTCTTAGCAAACACTCCAAATCCATACTGTTCTTTGATGTAATATTTTTTTGTTAAATTCAGTTTCCTTAAAAGCTATGAAGATTTTCTGTCTCTTATTTTCCATAGAACATGCCTGTTTCATCCAGTTGTTAAACATTGGTAAATGTTCATAGCCTCCTTCATGACCCCTTTATTCTGTGAAGTCTCTAGTTGTAGCCCTTCCTTTATGTGTGATGTAGAGGACTGCTTTTTTCTCACTTTCCTTGGTCAGTCTCAGATGCCTATTCTCAACTTAACCTTTTCAAAGGAACCACTTTCGCATAAGTAATTTCCATGCCTGTTTCCCTGTCTCCCTCCCCTTTTCTTACCTTTACCACTTCCTTCTTTTTTTTTTTTTTTTTGACTTTTTTTTTAACTTTATTTAAGCTTTATTTAAACATATAATGTAACCCCACCACCCTCTCCCAACCCCTCTTCCCCCCACCCCCCTCAGTTTGTTTTATGACATTAAGAGTCTCTTTTGGTTTGTCTCCCTCCCGATCCCATCTTGTTTCATTTTTTCTTTTCCTACCACCTTAACTCCCACCCCCGTTGCATCTTCACTTCCTCATATCAGGGAGATCATGTGGTAGTTGTCTTTCTCCAGTTGACTTATTTCGCTAAGCATAATACGCTCTAGTTCCATCCATGTCGTCGCAAATGGTAAGATTTCATTTCTTTTGATGGCTGCATAGTATTCCATCGTATATATGTACCACATCTTCTTTATCCATTCATCTGTTGATGGACATCTAGGTTCTTTCCATAACTTGGCTATTGTGGACATTGCTGCTATAAACATTCGGGTACACGTGCCCCTTTGGATCACTACGTTTGTATCTTTAGGATAAATACCCAGTTCCTTCTTTTAATCACCATGAGTTCAGTGTGCTGTTTCTTCTAGCTTTTTTCTTTGGAAACTGACCACTGATTTTATAACTTATTTTTCTTACATAAGCATTGAAATTTCCCTCATTTGCCTGACCTACACAAAATAACTTTTGATATATTGAGATTTCATTTTATGCACTAAAAATTCTTTCTAATTTTCCTTCATTTTTTTCAACCCATGAGTTTTATAGATGTATGTTTTTATAAAATTGTGACATTTTCTAGAGATCTTATTGTTGATTTCTGCTTTAATACACATTGTTAAGAAATGCTCCTCTGTAAGATTTTTCTCTTCTGACATTTGAGGCAAGTGACCGAGTAGAAGGCCTCTTTAGGAAATGCGCTCTGAGCACCTGGGAGCATGGATCTCGTGCTTGGAATGCCGCAGTTTGTAACCATGGATCGATCATGTTCCATACATTTTTTGCCTCCTACATGCATTTTCTACCTTTCCCTTTAATCTCCAGTGCAGGGATATTAAAGTATTTTTCTCCCTTTAGTGCTTCTCAGTTTTTGCCTCATATACATGGAAGCTCTGGCATTATTATGTTTCACTGTGAAATTAACCATTTTATTACCACAAATGTCTCCCATACTGCTGGCAGTTGTGTTTTTCTTGAGTTCTATTTTTTCTGATATTAGTACTACCATACAATATTTCTTAATCATATATTTCACAAAATCTATCCTTTTCCATCCTAGTACTTTCAACCTATTGATAATTATATTTAACATGTATCTCATTCCAGAACTTCCATGGCATGTGTGTTTGGTCAACTGACACTATACCAAGGCCTCCAAGTCTCTGTGGATGTGACTGTCATGTTCTTTATTCTTCAAATTGCAACTTTCTATGTTCTGTCTTCAAGTTCACGCCCCCACCTTCTCCCACCATCCCCAATTTGCTGCTCAGATGACCAGCTAATTATTTATGTCAGGTATTGTATTGTTAAATGGTTAAACTTCTATTTGATACTCTTTTATGGTTCCTGTGTAACTTATTAAAAATGATTTATGTTAGAGTCGAGCATAAATGTATTACAGCAGCTATATTAACATCCTACCTACTGACTCCAGTACCATAGGCATGATGGGATCCTTTTCTCTTGACCTATTTTTTCTTGATTAGAGGTCACATTTTCTTATTTTTTTTAATAGTCTAAGCATTTATGACTATATACTGTATATCACAAATGACACATTTTAAAATTAAGAATGTAAGGTAGAAACAAATTTCTCACCTTGATACATTATTTTAGGATTTAGGATGACCCAGCTGTTTCAGATTATATGAGTTCTGCTTATATACTACCAATGTGATGGAAGCTATCAGTTGAACAACATTTCCAATCTTTATAACTTTTTCTTATAAGTACTGCTGATCACCTTTCCTATGTCCATGTTAATTATATACATATTATATACACATATAAAATCTTCAATTACAATTCAAAATTATATAAACTTTGCACTTACAGTTTTTTTTCTTTTTTTCTGTTTTTTCCTGATAATTTCCTCACCCAGATTTCATGCTGGACATTTTCACTGGTGCAATCTAATGGGAGGGCAGAGTCCAGCAAGGCTATCCATTGCAGGACAGAGAAGGTGAAAGTGGATCTGTAAGGACATACAGAAAGTATTCAGTGTACTATATTAATAAAATAACTGAGTTACACAGGAAGCAATTAATTCACTAGGTCAAATTATGCTCTATGTAGAATCAGACCTACCTGTGCATTAGCTCTGTAGTGTTGCCTCATTAGTAAATTTATGATTCTTATCTTTATGATAAATAATGTATACCTACTCATTATTTTATCCCAATGTGATGGAATATTAACAATTTTCTTTAATGAGAATGATTTTTTAGAACATTGATTTAAGAATGTAAGAAAATGGAGAGTGAGGACAAGATGGCGAAGGAGTAGCAGACTGAAATGATATCAGATCCCAGGAGTTCAGGTAGATAGGTATCAAACCATTCTGAACACCTCCAAACTGAACAAGAGATAGAAGAGAAGAACAGCAATTGTAGGAACAGAAAATTGACCACTTTCTGAAAGGTAGGACCTGTGGAGAAGTGAAACTGAAGTGATGGTAAGCTAGACCATGAGGGGAGGGGCTGGCTCCCGGCAAGCAGTGGACCAGTGGAGCACAAAATCAGAACTTTTAGAAGCCTGCTCCACTGAGGGACATTGCTCCAGAGGCTAAGTTGGGGTGGAGCCCTCATGGGGACAGTGTGGTCTCAGGTCCCGTGGGGACACAGAAAGATCAGGGGTGTCTGAGTGTGGCAGAGCAGCCAGATATCAGAGCAGGGAAGCCTACTACAGAGACAGAGCTCAAAAGTGAGCTTTCAGATGGTACCTTAAACCATGATCCAAGACACAGTTGGATCCCACAAGTGGCAGATCCAGGGAGATCCACCTTCCTGCTCCAGGAGGCAGGAATCTGCTGGGTTTGGAGACTCCAGGCGGGGCTGTGTGTCAGAGATAGTAATGCTTGGTCACAGGCTGGATGAGCTCGGAGCTCAGCTGAAGACCAAGGAGACAGGAGAGACTGACTGCTTTTCTCCGAGGGCACACTGAGGAGTGGGGCCCTGAGTTCCCAGCTCCTATGGACCAGAAATTGGGAGGCCGTCTTTTTCATTCATGTCCTCCAAAGCTCTATGGAAAGTGTTCAGGGAACAAAAGCTCAGAGAGAGAACCCAAGCAGACTGCTTAGCCTGGCCCTTGGCAAGAGCAGTGAAGTTCTGCCTCAGGTAAAGACATTTGAGAATCACAGGCCCCCGAAGAGCAGCAACAACATCCAGCCAAGACCAAGCTCACCGATCAAGGAGAACAGTGGAACTCCAGAGCTAGGGGAAAGCAACGCATAGAATTCGTGGCTTTTTTTGCCAGGATTCCTTAGTCTTGCAAAGTTAAATTTTTTTTTTTTAAGATTTTATTTATTTATTTGACAGACAGAGATCACAAGTAGGCAGAGAGGCAGGCAGAGAGAGGGGAAGGGAAGCAGGCTCCCCGCCCAGCAGAGAGCCCGATGTGGGGCTCGATCCCAGGACCCCGGGATCATGACCTGAGCCGAAGGCAGAGGCCCCAACCCACTGAGCCACCCAGGCGCCCCTTGCAAAGTTAAATTTAAGAAGTTTTTTTTTCTTATTCTTTTTTAACTTTTCTTCTTTCCTCTTTAAACATTTTTTAACTAGCTTATCTTAACAATATCTTCCTAAAAAAATCTTCTTAAGCTTTCATGGTTATAGTCATATTTTATCCCTTCATTGTATTTAACCTTATTTTTTGTATACATATTCTTTTTTTTTCTAAAATTTGGGATACAATTACTTCTAATCAATCAAAATCTACCCTAAACTAGCAAATGTTTTTGTTCTAGTCTCCAGCCTGAGCACATTCCCTCCTCTTTCTTTTAATTTCTTTTTCCAACCTACATATCTTATCAATTCCTTTTTTAGATTTTTAAAAAATTTTCATCTTTACAGTTATATTCCATCCCTTCATCGTGTTTACACTTATTTTTGTGTATATATATAAGATTTTCTTTCTTTAAAATTTTGGGAGTTGGTTTCTTCTAAGAGACCAAAATACATGCAACATTAAGTGGGTGGCACTGTTCTATTCACCAGTGTAATGTAGTATATATATATATATATATATATATATATATATATATATACACACTCTATATAATAATATTTCTATAGAATAATAATTTTATATAATATATATATTCTAATATATATATAGATTTTTTTTCATGGGGAAAGCCTGGTTTTGTTTTTACTGGAGGCTCGGGTGGCACATGACAGTTCATTAAATGGCTTCAGAGGTAGGGGCTAGAGGAGAGACCAAAAATAAACTGGGGTGGGAGAGAAAAGCAACCAGGAGGAGGTAGGAGCTGGCTGGTTCCTTCACAGCCTGATCTAGGGGAGGGACGTGGTGCCTCTTAACAGTAGGATGGCTCCCTTCAGCCCTTGGTAGGGACAGAGAAAAAGCAAAAGGCTGTTGCTTCAGCCCTCCTGAGTCTCAAGGGAAAGGGGAAAGCTGGTGTTTTGATGTCATGGATTCTGGGAAGGGGTCAGGGGGTGCTGGGTGGGGTACAGGGCGGTTGGAAAAACTGGCAGATAACCAGATGGTAGCTCTGGGGGTCCTTTGTGTTGGAGTCACTCCAGTATGGTGGGGGGTCCCCACTGTTGATGGGGGCTGAGGTCTCTGGGGCTGTAGGCTGCCTGGGTCTGGGGGGCTGCTGCTGCTGCTGCTGGAAATGGGGGCAGATTTGTGGGCGCTGGGGCTCAGGCCAGAAACCATCAGTGGGGCCTTGGTTGGGCTTGGTCTCGCCATCCCCACCTTCTGTGGTAGGCTGCTGGGGTGACCTGGGGCGGAAAGGCCTTCAGTACCGAGGCCGGAATCTGGGAGGGGGCAGGCACTCATCTCCCTGCTGTTCCCCCTCCAATGGGGCTGACTCTTTGGGCTCTACCCCATTGGTGCCCTCTATAGGCTGCTGCTGGCTGGGGGTCTGAGGGCCTCGCACAAAGTGTCGTGGGTAGAAGAACATATATGTATAATTTTAAATTTTTATTTCTTTCTCCCTCTTCCTTCTCCCCCCAGTTTTGGATCTCTTCTGATCTTCTGATTTGGTTAGCATACATTTTTCTGGGGTCTTTGCCACCCTTTTAGTATTTTAATCTCTCGTTCACATATTCTTATCTGTATAAAATGACAAGGTGGAAAAATTCACCACAAAAAAAAACAAAAAACAAAAAACAAACAAAACACAAGAGGCAGTACCAAAGGCTAGGGACCTAATCGATACAGACATTGGTAATATGTCACATCCAGAGTTCAAAACGACGATTCTCAAGGAGCTAGCAGGGCTGGAAAAAAGGGATGGAAGATATTAGAGGAACTCTTTCTGGAGAAATAAAATCCCTTTCTGGAGAAGTAAAAGAAATAAAATCTAAACAAGTTGAAATTAAAAAAAAACTATTCATGAGGGGCAGTTAAAAATGGAGGCTCTTACTGCTAGGATAAATGAGGCAGAAGAGAGAATAAGTGATATAGAAGATCAAATGATGGGGAATAAAAAAGCTGAGCAAAAGAGAGACAAACAGCTACTGGACCTTGAAGGGAGAATTCGAAGATAAGTGATACCTTAAGACCAAACATTATTAGATTAGTTGGGATTCCAGAAAAAGAAGAAAGAGAGGGACAGAAGGTATATTGGAGCAAGTTGAGAATTTCCCTAATATGGCAAAAGGAACAAGCAACAAAATCCAGGAGGCACAGAGAATCTCCCTCAAAATCAATAAAAATAGGTCCACACCCTGCCATTTAATAGTAAAACTTACAAGTCTTAGTGATAAAGAGAAAATCCTGGAAGCAGCTCGGAACAAGAAGTCTGTAACATGCAATGGTAGGAATATTATATTAGCAGCAGACTTATCCACAGAGATCTGGCAGGCCAGAAAGAACTGGCATGATATATGCAGAGCACTAAATGATAAAAATATGCAGATAAGGATACTCTATCTAGCTAGGCTATCACTGAAAATAGAAGGAGAGATAAACAGCTTCCAGGACAAATAAAAACTAAAAGAATTTGTAAACACCAAACCAGCCCTATAGGAAATATTGAAAGGGGTCCTCTAAGCAAACAGAGAGCCTAAAAGTAGCAGACTAGAGAGGAACAGAGACAATATACAGTAAAAATCACCTTACAGGCAATACAATGGCACTAAATTCATATCTCTCCATAGTTACCCTGAATGTAAATGGGCTAAATGCCCCAATCAAAAGACACAGGGTATCAGAATGGATAAAAAACCCAAACCCACTGATATGCTGTCTACCAGAAACTCATTTTAGACCTGAAGACACTTCCAGATTTAAAGTGAGGGGGTGAAAAACAATTTCCCATGCTAATGGACATCAAAAGAAAGCTAGGGTGGCAATCCTTATATCAGATCAATTAAATTTTAAGCCAAAGACTATAATAAAAGATGAGGAAGGGCACTGTATCATAGTCAAAGGGTCTGTCCAACAAGAAGATCAAACAATTTTAAATATCTATGCCCCTAACATGGGAGCAACCAACTATATAAGCCAATTAATAACAAAATTAAAGAAACACATCAAAATAATACAATAATAGTAGGGGACTTTAACACCCCTCTCAATGAAATGGACTGATTATTCAAGCAAAATATCAACAAGGAAATGAAGGCCTTAAATGACACACTGGACCAGATGGACATCACTGATATATTCAGAACATTCCATCCCAAAGCAACAGAATACACATTCTTCTCTAGTGCACAAGGAACATTCTCCAGAATAGATCACACGTCCTGGGTCACAAATCAGGTTTCAACCGGGACCAAAAGATTGGGATCATTCCCTGGATATTTTCAGACCACAATGCTCTGAAGCTAGAGCTCAATCATAAGAGGAAAGTTGGAAAAAAATTCAAATACATGGAGGCTAAAGAGTATTCTACTAAAGAATGAAGGGGTCAAGCAGGAAATTAAAGAAGAATTGAAAAAATTCATGGAAACAAACGAAAATGAAAACACAACTGTTCAAAAATCTGTGGGACACGGTAAAAGGCAGTCCTGAAAAAAAGTATATAGTGATATGAGCCTTTCTCAAGAAACAAGAAAGGTCTCAAATACACAACCTAATCCTACACCTAAAGTTGCTGGAGAAAAAAACAGCAAAGAAAGCCTAAACCCAGCAGGAGAAGAGAAATCATAAAGATCAGAGCAGAAATCAATGAAATAGAAACAAACAAACAAAAAAATAGAACAGAGCAATGAAACTAGGAACTCATTCTTTGAAAGAATTAATAAGATTGATAAACCCCCAGCCAGAGTTAACAAAAAGAAAAGAGAAAGGATCCAAATTAATAAAATCATGAATGAAAGAGGAGAGATCACAACCAACATCAAAGAAATACAAACAATTATAAGAACATTATTATGAGCAACTATACACCAGCAAATTTGACAATCTGGAAGAAATGGATGCATTCCTAGAGACATATAAACTACCACCACTGAACCAGGAAGAAATAGAAAACTTGAACAGACCCATAACCAGTAAGGAGATTGAAACAGTCAACAAAAATCTCCAAACAAACAAAATCCCAGGGCCAGATGGCTTCCCAGGGAAATTCTACCAAATATTTAAAGAAGAATTAATACCAATTCTCCTGAAACTCCTCCAAAAAATAGAAGTGGAAGGAAAACTTTCAAACTCATCTTATGAAGACAGCAATACCTTGATCCCAAAACCAGACAAAGACCACACCAAAAAGGAGAATTACAGACCAATATCCTTGATGAAAACAGATGCAAAAATTCTCACCAAAATACTAGCCAATAGGATCCAAACTGTACATTAAAAGGATTATTTACCATGATCAAGTGGGATTTATTCCTGGGCTGTAAGATTGGTTCAAAATCCACAAATCAATCAAAGTGACACAATATATTAATAAAAGAAAGAACAAGAACCATATGATACTCTCAATAGCCCTGAAAAAGCATTTGACAAAGTACAGCATCCTTTCTTAATCAAAATTCTTCAAAATGTAGGGATAAAGGGTACATACCTCAATATCATCAAAGCCATCCATGAAAATCCTACAGTGAATATCATTCTTAATGGGGAAAAACTGAGAGCTTTTCCTCTTAGGTCAGGAATATGGCAGGGATGTCCACTATCACCAGTGCTATTCAACATAGTACTAGAAGTCCTAGCCTCAGCAATCAGACAATAAAAAGAAATAAAAGGCATGTGAATCATCAAAAAAGAAATCAAACTCTCACTCTTTGCAGATGATATGATACTTTATGTGGAAAACCCAAGAGACTCTACCCCAAAACTGCTAGAACTCATATAAGAATTCAGCAAAGTCACTGGATATAAAACCAATGCACAGAAATCAGTTGCATTTCTATACACCAACATCAAGGCAGAGAGAAATTAAGCAGTCAATCACATTTACAATTACACTCAAAATCATAAGATACCTAGGAATAAACCTAACCAAAGAGGCAAAGAATCTGTACTCAGAAAAGTATAAAGTACTCGTGAAAGAAATGGAGGAGGACACAAAGAAATGGAAAAACGTTCCATGCTCATGGATTGGAAGAACAAATATTGTGAAAATGTCTATGATACCTCAAGCAATCTACACATTTAATGCAATCCCTATCAAAATACCATCCATTTTTTCCAAATGGAATGGAACAAATAATCCTAAAATTTATATGGAACCAGAAAAGACCCTGAATAGCCACAGGAATGTTGAAATAGCCAAGTTTGGTGGCAGCACAATTCCAGACTTCAAGCTCTATTACAAAGCTGTCACCATCAAGACAGTATGGTACTGGCACAAAAACAGACAAATAGATCAATGGAACAGAATAAACAGCCCAGAAATATACCCTCAATTCTATGGTCAACTAATCTTTGACAAAGCAGGAAAGAATGTCCAATGGAAAAAATACAGCCTCTTCAACAAATTGTGTGGGGAAAATTGGACAGGTACACGCAGAAGAATGAAACTGGACCATTTCCTTACACCACATACAAAAATAGACTCCAAATGGATGAAAGACCTCAATGTGAGAAAGGAATCCATCAAAGTCCTCGAGGAGAACACAGGTAGCAACCTCTTTGGCCTCAACCGCAGCAACTTCTTCCTAGATACATCACCAAAGGTAAAGGAAGCAAGGGCAAAAATGAACTATTGGGACTTCATCAAGATCAAAGGCTTTTTCACAGCAAAGGAAAAAGTCAACAAAACCAAAAGACAACTGACAGAATGGGAGAAGATATTTGCAAATGACATATCAGATAAAGGGCAAGTATCCAAAAATCTATAAATCTATAAAGATTTATAAATCAAAAATCTATAAAGAAATTATCAAACTCAACACCCAAAGAACAAATAATCCAAACAAGAAATGAGCAGAGGACATGAACAGATATTTCTGCAAAGAAGACATTCAGATGGCCAACAGACACATGAAAAAGTGCTCCACATCACTTGGCATCTGGGAAATACAAATCAAAACCATAGTGAGATACTACTCACTATGCTACTACTGCGAGATAAAATTAACAAGTCAGGAAACTACAGGTATTGCTGAGGATGTGGAGAAAGGGGAATCCTCCTACACTGTTGGTAGGAATGCAAGCTGGTATAGCCACCTGGGAAACAGTATGGAGGTTCCTCAAAATATTGAAAATAGAGTTACCCTATGACCCAGCAATTGCACTACTGGGTATTTACCCTAAAGGTACAAATGTAGTAATCTGAAGGGGCACATGCATCCGAATGTTTGTGGCAGCAATGTCCACAATAGCCAAACTATGGAAAGAACCTAGATGTCCATCAACAGATGAATGGATAAAGAAGATAAAGAAGATGTGGTGTATATATATATGTATATATATATATATGAATATATATATGTATATATATGTATATATATATATAAAGAAGATGTAGTATATATATATATATACATGTATATATATATACACAATGGAATACTATGCAGCCATCAAAAGAAATGAAATCTTGCCATTTGCAATAACATGGATGGAACTAGAGGGTTCCATCTGAGCAAAATAAGTCAATCAGAGAAAGGCAATTATCATATGATCTCCCTGATATGAGGAACTTGAGAGGCAGAGTGGGGAGTTTGGGGATTAGGGAAGGAAAGAATGAAACAAGATGTGATCGGGAAGGAGTCAAACCATAAGTGACCCTTAATCATACAAAACAAACTGAGAGTTCTTGGGGGGTGGGGGGCGTGGAGAGTGTGGTTGGGTTATGGACACTGGGGAGGGTATGTGATATGGTGAGTGATGTGAAGTGTGTAAGCCTGACAATTCGCAAACCTGTACCCCTGGGGCAAATAATACATTATATGTTAATAAAAATAATTAATGAGAAAAAGGGTACAAGAAAATAAAGATTTTTTTTTCTTTTAATTTACTATAACTCAGCTAAGCTATTACTACTTACACTATTTTCCTTTAAGTTACTGCTCCATTGTAGTAAATATTTTTGCTTTGACATTCTTATCTCACAAAGCAAAGTGAAAATATGAATTCAGTGGATCTCCCAATAATAGTTTCAGTCTTTGACTTTTGGACACGTCCTCCTCACTGGTCATTTCAGGCCCCTACAATTAGGGTGCACATGCCCCAGTGCTGGCTTCTGTGAACGGATGCAGATTTATAGGATGGACTGCCAGCTGCTTCAGACAGAAAATCCACACATTGAAAAACACTTGCCTTTGTCTTCAGGCAAATACCACACTTGACTGGATATCTCCTTTAGAGATAAAAGGAGAAAAGTGGTCCAGAAAGCTTGACGCCAAAGGAATATAGGCATACATAATGCATATTACTCTATAAGTAATTACCTTCTTGGAAAGGTTGCTTTTTTTGATGCCTGCTTATTACTCTCTTATTTCACACATCGTTATCTGACCAACACATATTTATTGCTCCACCAGAACGAGCAATCAACTTTGACAGCTTAACATTTTTTTCTTCTATTATGTGCCAGATATTCAGCAAAATATGCATTATTTTCCCCACATGGCAATAACTTCTATAAACTCAAAAGAGCAATCTTCCATTTTAATGACAACTGAGCCATCTCCTTCACAAACATCTGACATGGAATTGTGAACTCCCAACAGAAAACCAAAGATGTGGATTACAGAAATGCCTGTGACAGAATAATTGGTTTAAGAAATCCGATAATGGGTATAAACTTTAGAATAATTTTAATTTACCTCAAATATTTGCATGAACATATTGTTTGCAATCCATCTAAAAAGAACAGGGCAGCAGAATTTTGTAAAAATATTTTCAGCAAAAGATAACTCTGGGATTGCTAGTGGTAGGAAGTGCTTTGCACAAAAACCACTTAGCACTGGAATTGTGTGTTCCATTCTAGAGATGAAAGAACATTTCATTCATGTCAGGAACACTTCACTTCATTCATTCAACATAATCTCCTCTGAAAGAGGATGGGCAGAAACTGGGCTTAAATTCTGTGTGACCACCAACACTGAGCTGATAGGCAAGTAGCTTAACTACCCTCAAGTTTGGTTTCCTTCCGCAGGAAAAAAGGGACTAAAAACACCCATGTTCCCTACTTCACAGCATCATTAGCATCAGACTCAGGGAAAACATGGAAATATTTTGAGGTGTTGTGTAAATGTGTGGCATCATTCCTTCTCCTCTGACAACCTGTGGATATATAAAACTCATTGTTCTGTGAGGCAACAATACTTCTATCATCTGAATTAAAAGGATATATGTCTATAAAAATTATTTGCCTATAAAAAATATTACCTTTTGAGTATCTAACAGACAAGTGTCTTTTGTCAGCCAACCCAAGACACAATTTTGTTCACGTCCTTTTTTCTAAGCATTTGTGATTCATGGAAAAATGTGCAGTGACCTCCCAGCATTCTTTCTGTTAATGAAACTTGTTGCCTCATGTTGTAAACTCTAGAATGACTACATGCAGGGAAGACCCTGGTGCTCAGGCAGGACCTCTGGGCAGAGTTGCTGCAGAAAGCAGGGTGCGGGGCCCTGGATTCTGCTAGGCTTCCAGCCATGCCTGGCCTAGCTGGAGGCACAGCAATGCCTTGCAGGCTGCAATACCAAACACAGTATAGTCCCATCAACACATAATTCTCCTCCTTTTTCCACCTCACACATGCAAGATCAAATTTTCAGTACACTGTGAAGTGAGATGAGGCACAGAACTGAGTTTTGTCAGCAAGATGCCAACAATGCTCACATGGTGAAACATCAGCGTGCTTCCCGGGCACTGATTTGCTGGGTAAAAGGCACCACCACGTGATGGTTAAACAGTAAATTCTCACCTGGGGGCACAGAAATGTGGAGGGTAGCAGAGAGGCAGGTAGCATTTTATAAGCACAAATGAATATACTGAACCGATAAGCATGAATACCAACTTACTGGTTGACCCTAAAGAAGGGAAAAGGGGTATGTGAAAGGTCAAGCAAAGAAATGCAGAAAGTTTTAATAATTTGTTCACATGTAATATTTATAGAAACATGTACTTAAGTCAGGTATGGAAAGATAATCAGTGGACATTAGTAAATTAAAGAAATAGGGATCAAATAGAAATTATCCCCATGATAAAAGAATCCATACAATTATAAATGTTAGTATTACATTTTGTGTTGTAGTATGTAATGAAATGTTCACCTATTGCTATTCACCTATTGTACCTGACACAATTCAAGAGAGAGGATAGTTTCAGTTTTTTTTTTTCAGAAAAATATTTTTAAAAACTCTCTGGGATGGTGGGTGGGGGGATGAAGCTTCTAAAACTGCTTATGGGCCACCTGGAGGACTCAGTCAGTGAAGCTTCTGCCTTTGGCTCAGGTCATGATCCTAGGGGTCTGGGAGGGAGCTCTAAGTCAAGCTCCCTGCTCAGCAGGGAGTCTGCTTCTCCCTCTGCCCCTGCCTGCTGCTCCCTCTGCTCATGCTCTCTCTCAAATAAATAAATAAATAAATAAATAAAATCGTTTAAAAAATAAAATAAAACAAACAGAATAAACAAAACCCTTAATTCACTAGAAGGTTTTAAAAAAAGATTTTACTTATTCATTAGAGAGAGAGAGAGAGAGCAGGAGTGGGGTGGGAGGGAGAGGAAGAAGCAGACCCCCTGCTGAGCAGGGTGTCCACGTAGGTGCCCCAACTTTTTTAATAAAACATTTTTTTGTTTGATTTTCTAAAGGCACTGATAATGTGTTGCTAGATCCATAAGGAAATAATATTCCATGGACAGGACCTTTCAAGTCTGAGTCTAGTCTATTCATATCTTTCTGAGAGTTGATCTCAGGTTTTAAGTTTAGGGACACGAGAACAATGTCTTGGGGAAAATGCAATGTTGCATACTATGCAACATTAGCATTCTCAGATGAACTTGTACTGAACTCTGGAACTCTAATAATGGTTGCCAGCATGGTGAATGGAGACACAGAATTATCTATAAAACAACTTGTAACAGGACTGTGAGCTTGATTTTACAGTTTAGACCAATAAGCTGTGATCTTCGAGACAGCTAAGTCAATGTCGCTGGCTCTGAGCTTCAGTAAAAGCAGAAGCTAGGCCAAAATCTCTTTTCTGGTCTGACCTGCAGAATATTCTTGTACAGTTATAACAGTATAATTAAAGGAGGAACTCACAGTTTCAGCAAACTCAACCTCTAGGGCTTTGTGAACCTTTGTGAGCACAGTTCAAAGAAACAAGATTTCGATTTTATGAGTAACAATAATCACACTTGTTGCCTACAGATTCGGCCTCTTTTTAATTAACCTTCCCCCTGCCCTCCCATTGCTCTCTTCTTAAGGACTATAAACACTTTCTTTTCTTTCTTTTTTTTTTTTTTTTACCAGAGAAAAACCTTTATAAATACGTGGAAGAATTATCTTCAGGGAACTAGATTAGCATTGCTCAGAGTTTAGAAGCTCTTCGGGTTGCTAAGATAAAATACAGTAATGAGTTAAAAGAGAACAGAAAATGTCAAAATCATTTTAGAATCTGCAGTTTTTAATGTTTTCATATTCATCTCCCAGTATGAGTGCCTGACCAGAAAAATCTAAAAATATATAATGAATATTTGGGTACTTTATTGGAACATGACCTTGGTTTCGATGTTTATTGATGTAATTAACCAATGGCCATTTTTATTTTGTGCAAAGAAGACTTCTTTGTATATAACTCTTCCTTTTAAAAATGTTCTTCTAAATCATTTGAAAGTAAGTTGCAGGTATTTTTGAGTACATTCTAGGTATTTTTACAGTGTCCCCTGAGAATCAGGGGATTGTCCCCCATGAACACAGGATCACTTTTGCATAAAATACAGTTAAAAGTTTTGATATCACTTAACAGAGTCCATTTTTAGTTTTCCTAAATCATCCCTAAGGTGTACATAATTTATTTATATTTTGTTACTACTCTTCATTTTTAATCACAGCACCTGGTATTTACAGCAGGAGGTCAGGCCATTAGATCTTCCCATTTCTTTCTCTCTTTTAAATCTAAGACTATTCTCTTCCTTTTTTTTTTCTCTTTTCATAGGAAAGTTTTACCTTCTTTTATGAAATGTTTCACATTTTAAATTTATCTGAATGTCTTCTTATGATTACATTCAGGTTAACTATCTTTGGCAGGAGTATTAAATAGGTGACATAGTCTTCCAGAAGTGTGCTGTACCAAGACATCTCGCTTGAGCCAGTCTGACATTGACGACTTTGTTGAGATGGTAACCATCAGGTCTTCTGAAGAATGTACTCTACTGTAAGCAATCCAGAGATTAACAGACTTACAATCATGTGTACAGATTGTTTCTTCCTGTCCTTCAATGCAATTTCTTGTCAGTTCTTGGTCAGACTCCCTCCTTCATCCCTTAGTCCTGTGAAGTCATCCTAGGATGCGTCCTTGCTCAGTTTACCCTGCACATTCTCTCTCTCTGCTCCTGAAGGTTCTCCTTCATCAGATGTGGGATATCTCTATACTCACTCATCTCTTATTCTTATCTCTTTTTCCTCTCCTTTGGGAAGATTTCTATATTTATCTTCTAAACCTTTATTATTATTTTATTATTATTATTTTATGTTTAACTGGTGTATTTTTTTTTTTAAGATTTCCATTTACCTTTTGTTTCCTAGTTCTCCTATAGCATCATTTTCTTACACTAAAGATGCAATATCTGCTGTTAGCTCTTCAAGGGCCATAATAATAGGTACCTCTTGAACTTAAGTTTTTCCCCTTTATTACTGTTGCTTGTTCTGGAATCCTACAGGATAGTGTACTGCTTAGTCGTATTTAAGAATGAGGCACTACATGCTGAATTGAATTTATTTTATGTGGTCTGAACCTGCGGAGTGAATCGGTAAGTAATTGTCAGACACCAAGAAGTCAACATCTAGGAATCTCTTCTCTGGAGCCATTCACTTTCTTTAAGGACAGATTATCTCCCTTCTGGGTTGAGGCTCATGGCCAGAGGCTGACAATGTGAGAGCAGGACAATGAATCCCAGGGGCAACTGCAGGAGGGTGTCACACTGTGTAGTATGTAATTCTCTTCCACCCCCTTGCTTTCAACCCAGGACATCCCCTCTGAACTCCCTGGCTCCTGAGGCTCTCCACTGGCAGTCTCAGACATAGATGGGCTCTCATGGCTCACAGGCCTGTGTGAGATCCAACAAATGAAAGGTAAATCAAGCCTAAAAGGATGCAGGGCTCAAAAAAGCAAGGTCTGTGAATCAACAGTCTTCTTACCCATTTTCTATCTTGTTACCTGTCCATTTCTTTGCATATGTAGAAGCCTACAATCCTAAGGCTGTGATTGCACATATGATGGAGAAATATTTTCAGCTATTGTAAATAAGGGAAACAAAATGAACATGAACTAGACATGAACTAGATCTGGGACTCAAGTAGGATCTTGCCAAGTGCTTCCTAGCTAAGTAGGGACTGACATTCTCTAAAATTAACACCTGATAATTAGATTATGTGATATTAGATTTAAAATTGTGTCACCAATTCCTGCTAGTTTTTAATAGGTAACCTCTGGTTTTAAGTGGATTGACAAGGTACATGTTTATTTCTCACTTATTGGCCATTCAGGGACCCAGACTCTTTGATATGTGGATCCTGCCCATTTCACTCACACAGAAGAGGGAGACAGAAGGAGCTGGGGAGAAGCAGGAATTTCACTTCAGCCAGGATGTGTCTCATCCCCACATCTTTCAAGGTCTGGAATAATAATTATAAATATGTAGGCAGTTGGTCTTTAGGAGTTTGTGTGTCTTCTTCATTGTAGACCCATTTTCATATTTGTACCCACTTCTAGATGGGCTTGGTTATCTCCTTTTTACTATTTTGGCAAGACTGTCACATCCCCATCTCCAACTTGGTTTTCACTAAGTGCACCATGGTAGTGAGTTGAAAGACATTTGAAAAGACAACAAACTATAAAATACATAAACAATACAATTTGGTATCTATAATAAATAACTCAAAGACTCAATTTCTCTTATTTATACAATTTTTTTTTTCTCTTATGTGGTTTCCTTAACAACCTCCACTTTCTGAGGTTGGATTCTGTCTCTGCCCTGGTATGTTTGTCTCTCTCTGTGATCTAATGTCTCTTCTGCATAAAGCAGTGAGCAGATGTCTCATCTTGTTTCCTATCTCAACCTTTTCCAGAACACTTCTGTAGCCCAGAACAATTCTTGGCCTCGGGTTTCTGGTCACTAAAAGACAGGCATCTGAACAGCTCCTGGAAGGCCCCCCCAAAGCCCCAATTTCCCAATTCCAAAAACATGGAACCCAAAGAGTCTTCAAAGATTACATATCACCCCCCAAACCATTGTAAATCATTAGGCTGTTGTTAGGGGGGTCCAGCAAATTTAATCTTCAGTAATCTTCTACCTTAGCCTTTGAAATAAAAACAATTATACTTAGATACTTGAATTACTGACGCTTTCAAAACCCATTTGCAGCAAACTGAAACTCATTACTTTCTCAATCAGCAAGCTATTCTGATATTACCTGCACATCTAAAGAGAACTAATAAATAACTTGAAAAATGTTGATTAAAATTAGCAAATAAATCATTAAGCGATTCATTATGAACCTAGAAATGAGATAACAGGACAATGTCTAGCTAGTAGGGAATACTAATTTAAAATCACTTTGAATAGTGCCTAAGAGAATCAAATGTAACTTAATACTTTTGCAGTTTGGTTTTCTGTAACCAAATTACAAAGAATACATGGCATTCACAAAGTGGCTGTGGTTTTTAATGTACTTTTTTCTATACTTTTTCATTAATTCCAAGCTCACAAGCCAAAGAGGTGAATAATCATCGTACCATATAGTTTCAAACACTTGAAACATGTTATTTTCCTGCTTATCTCCTTTAATCCTTATAAGCCTTTAAAAATAAGGTTACTAGACTTGTATTCCATTTTATGAGGAGGGCAAGGACACTCAAACACTAAGTCACTCCTTTAGGATGGTTCCACTAATGTGGGGGGTGAACAGCTTAGCAGGTGTTGTCATGGGATCAGCAACCACTCTGACCTGCCTGCATTTCAAGGAAGGGAATTGGATGTTGGCACAATTTGCAAACTTCAAGTACTGTGCAATATTAGAACGATACTGACGTTGTGGGAAATGATACCCAGAGAGGTCTCAAAATGACACAAATTTTCCCTGTCTGGTACTCAGGTGAGGCTTGGTACAATGACCTTCTAATCCCAAGTACTATGTGATCTGTGATACACTATTTTGTATTCATCACTGATCAAAATATGGCATGGAAGAGAATCATCCCGTACAAGCTCTCTTATGTGATTTGCACCTAAGTGACCCATCAGATAATCCAATACTCATCATTCCTTCTGGAAAACATACTAATTCTCTTCACAAACTGAAGGTGTGCAACTAAAAGCTTGCTCTTGAATCATCACATACTATTGGTCCACCACCCAGACCACTTCCAGCCCAGCATTTGTTAGAAATAGGGTTTCCACTGTACTGATCAATGAACAAACACACGCAGACTTGCTCAGTAAAGCACATCCGTAATTGGTGCCAAAATGCTTGGGAACTCACTTTCATTTTTGGGCATGGTTGTTTATTTATACCTAGCCCATTTTCAAAAGCCACATCTCACACCAGAATATAAATTCTGTGAGAGTAGTATTCTCCGCTAATTTTAGCTCACTGCTTTATCCGCAGCGCTGCTAACACAATCTTCCAACTAGGACGTGTGCAATGAATATTGGCTAAATGAAGTAATAAATGAAGAAACAAATTCCAGAAAGTCTTTATTAAACTCATGTATTTTTCTAGTGATAAAAGTAGATATGAACTCCAAACTAGGATGCAGATTTCTTTGCATTCTCTATATGTGTTCTGTCACAAGGCCTCCAAGGCAAAAGAGAAGCTGCACAAACAAATAAGATGGAAGCCTATTGTAACTAACCATGTACCATGGAACTTTTCACTGCATTAACTTTTTTTAGTTTTGCAAGTATATAGCTAATTTTAGATGACAGAGAATCACTCTGTCAACTCAGAGTTAACCTATACTGAGTTAATCTCTGAGTTACCTGTCAACGTAGTAGGTTCCTATGGTTTCAAATGAACATTTTTAGATGATCAGTTCTTTAAGAAAGCAAGAAGGTGGAAGGAATCGTGAGTATTACTGATAGCTAGTTTACTTGCTATGGTCTCAGGAGAAAGGAAGATATTTTCCCTTTATAATATGTTAACAGATACTATTCCCCAATCAGTTTATACCAACCTAAAGAGACTTTAATTTGACCAGGTATATTGAAAAACAGTTACAGAATCAAAAAGATTATTTTATTTCCTATTTCCTTTTGCCAAGTAGCTTTCATGTGCAATATGTAGATAAAATGAGAGGGGAAAGTGAGGGATGGTCATTATTATTGGTAATATGATTGTTGTTACTAAGCCAAGCTTGGAAGGGGCACAGGTTACTTCTGCTCATATTTAACTGTCTGTAAGTCAGTCCCATGGTGACAGCTAGCAACCACAAATGCTAGGAAATGCCATCTCTCAATAGTTCCAGAAGAAAGAGGAAACAAGGTCTGACAACTGCTGCATAGAATGAAACACAGACTTCAAAAAATGTTAGGTATTTTCTCACATTTGATTCATTGAATTTTGTATTTTCTTGATAAGTTCCTGTCCTCCTTTTCTTTCCATCCTTCCTTCCATTATCCCTTTATCCCCCATTTGCATGGGATTTCTCAAATATCTTCTGAGCATTCATAGTGGCAGCATCACGAGTCCCTCCTGGGAAGGTTCTACAAGGAAGCAGGGGACCATGCGGTCCTGCATTGTCACTGGGCTCTGGCAGTGTTGGGGTGGGATGGTGAACAAGGAGGCTGACAGAGTTGAGGAGGAAGTGGTAAAAAGTCTACACAAACCATTTTTGCCCTCTATCATGCAGCTCGCAATAAGGTAGGCACACTGTAATTCATAGGCTCACCTGTTCCCTCCAGGGCCTGAATGATTTGCCAAAACTCCACGGTTTTGACAAGCCATTTTGTTTTTTTGAATTTTTAAGCCTAATTATTTTCTACCACATTTTGAATGTGATAGAAGTTTAACAATCACAGTATTAAATATTAAATAAACTTTAGCACTTTGTTGACATTGCTTTGACTTATCACATACATGCATCAAAATAAATATCGGTTCAAGTTTTTTAGCAGAGAGTATATGGATTAGTGCAACCATTAAAATAAGATTTCATTTTTCAAAGTAATTAGAGTGCAATGATCACAACCTGTCTTTTGTTTTTAATGTGCTCATATCAAACTAAATCTTTCTAGTTATTAATTTGAATGTCCTTGAGAGGGATGAATAATGAAAATGTTATAACCATGATGATACCCTATATAATAATTCTACAGAAGTCACACATTGCCAGTGTTGACCATTTTGTCTCTAGCTGATAGTCTTTATGACTATGAAAGCCTAAGATTATAGAAATAAGTGGTCACATCTGAATAAAGAGAAATAATTATATTCCTAAATAGCAAATCAAGTATGGCTGTCTTTCTTTTGCAGTTAGTGCATTGTTAGACATTAGTCTCTTAAAGAATGATAAATATTATTTTAAGGTGCCATTTTAGTTACTGTGGTGAATTAGAGAGTTCAAACTATAGTCAGGAATATAAGCTATATAGTAGTAAAGTAAATCTGCTTAACATAAGTTATTTCAAGAGTAAATTAGTTAAACTGGTAGATGGAACCAAGGATGCTGATGTTTCTGTTGGCTGGGGATGATCAACAAAATTGATACAATGCAAAGGGAATATCTGGGTTTTCAATGTTTGTTTTAGAAAAGGAAAAGGAAGACATTGAAAGGAAGAATATGAATAAAAGAAGAGTACATGAATGTTCAAAATGAGTTTGGAAGAAATATTAATCTAAAACACTTTAGTTATTGGGGCACCTGGGTGGCTCAGTGGGTTAAGCCTCTGCCTTCAGCTCAGGTCATGATCTCAGGGTCCAGGGATTGAATCCCGCATTGGGCTCTCTGCTCAAAGGGGAGCCTGCTTCCTCCTCTCTCTCTGCCTGCCTCTCTGCCTACTTGTGATCTCTCTATATATATCAAATAAATAAAACCTTAAAAAAATAAGTAAAACACTTTAGTTACAAATAACCAGCACTCAACTTTAACTTCAGCAAAGAAGAAATTTACTGGGTCCCACAACTACTAATGAAGGCATTGCTGGATCCTGGGGCATCAACAGTATGGTTAAGACTGCCTCTCTTTTCATCTTTGGGATCCAATTCCTTCCATTCACTGGCTTTTTTTCAGAGAGGATCTGCCCAAACATTAGGAAAGCAGACTGCTATATACATATACACAAAATTCCTATATAAAACATTTGGAAAGCTTGATATATTCTGTAATCTATCACTGGACTAATTATTGTGATCTGAATAATATACTGTGGTTTAGTCTGGGCTACAAGGAGTCGAAGAAGAAAGATCCCACCTGAACTTTACAAAATGGATTGTCCATTGGGAAATGGTTTTCATTTACCTGAATGAGAGAAGAAGGCAGGCATAGAACTTGTTTTCATTACAGGGACATTTGGTGCACTAACCTGCCAAAATAAATATGTTTTCTGGGAGTATCTGACAATAAAAATGGAAAGTTAATTTGCCATTAGATAGTGAAAGATTTTAAGAACAAATATCTTTTCCTTTATCTTCTAAATAATCAAAGTGATTTCTTTGAAAGAAGAGTGATAATCTGATGGCCATATATTAGGAAGATTAATCTGACAGAAGAAGCAGAATAAATTGTAAGAAGGAGCAAACAAGAGTAAGAAGATGAATTTGGAGACCACTATAGATGTTTGCAGGGGATGTGACAAATCCTTGGCATGGTTGATCTCTGTGGAAATAATGGAGTAGAGATCTTTATCTGTATCTGTATCTGAGTTTGCTAAAAAAACATTAACATGGCTTGTTGAATACTAGGAAAAAAGAACTGAGGAAGTAGAAAACATTTTAGGGGAACTTCTAGAAGATACTTGATCACAATTACAGTGAACTGGCAGTTAAAGGGTAAAGGATTTTGAAAATTCTTCCTTCCATTTTTCCTGAGACCAAATAATCTATTTCAAACTAAATAGCTCTGTGCCTACATAAAGGCATTTTATTTTCATCTCTGGTTCCACCAACTGCTCTAGGCTATTTTTCCTGTATCTAGTTCTTCCTCATAGAGGAAGAAGTTTGAGTTAGAGTTTGAATCATAAACTCCAACTTTTTATATCAAGTTTTTTTACTTGGAATCCTCAAGACTTACATTAGATTTGTAAGGTGGTAGACTATAAAGGCTGTAATTTGAATGCTATCAGGAAGAAATTAAGACTCTGAATGACAAATATTCAAATCTCTGTCTCCTGCATTGTATACCTTGTTATTTTGTCTGGAGAAAGCAGAACTGAGATCCCTTTGACAAAAAAAAAAAAAAAAAAAAAAAAAATTAAAACCAGTCTCTCCCATCTCTTAGGATTATTTGGGAGTTCAAAAGGATATACATATGTATGCATTTTAAAACATTAGACATAAGTATTATTATTTAATCATTCTGTTTTATTCTGTGGCTTTACTTAATTATAATGCAAGCTTATGTACTAGTGAATAAGTGGTCAAGGTAGAAAGACAAGTCCAGGATTTCAATCTTTAGTATTTTATCCCAATACTTAGCAAACATACTACAGACTCTTCCAGTCATGATAAACGTTTAAAAGATTGCACAGTCTTAGCTATCTTTTCAAAAAACGGGAATGAAATGGATACAGGAGTTTTGACAAGAATTTACCTGGGCTAAAAAGGATGCCAAGAACTATGAATCAATTCTATAAAAAATATAAAGTATGAATCAAAGGTTGTTATTATTTCAGACTTTTTCTCTGGAAGGCATTTGTTGACATTCTTCTGAATAGATTCTGGTTACTTTCACTGCTTCACTCTATCCTGCCATGATCTGAGTGGCAACGGACAGACTGCTCTTTGGCTCTACTTTTCCAGTAGCACAGTACCCATGAGTGCTTTCTTGAGGGAAATCACAAATTACTTGAAAAGGGCAATACAAAACCAGCTTCAGATTTCAAAAACTGAGGTCAATTGACATTTAGAATAATTGGGGATGTTGATGGTTTATCTGCATTCTTTGCATTTTTTTGAGATTTTATCTACTTATTGACAGAGAGAAAGAGAAAGCACAAGCAGAGGAAGCAGGAGAGTCAGAGGGAGAGAGAGAAGGTGGCTCCCTGCTGAGCAGAGAGCTGGATGGGGAACTCCATCTCAGGACCCCGAGATTATGACCTGAGCCAAAGGCAGATGCTTAACCTACTGAGCCACTCAGATGTCCCCATTCTTTGCATGATTTTAAATGCTAAAGAAGTAAACAAAATAAAAATCCAGCCACTAAAACTCCCTGCTTGACTGAAAGTAATTGTTAATATTTTCTTTATTCCAGGGATTATTTAAACATGTTTAAATAAAGTTGGTATGTAGGGAGCCACACAAAGTAACAACACTTTGTGGAACATGAAGTCAAAGAGATGCAAATATATGAATATATTTGTGATACATTCACAATAATCCCACTAGCACAGAATACCATCTCAGAATACTAGATGCAAATATATGAATATATTTGTGATACATTCACAATAATCCCACTAGCACAGAATACCATCTCTGCAATATTGGAACTTAAAATCTGAATTTCTTTAAAACTCCTGAAAATTTGCCCTTTGTGGCAAGACCTCTCCCTCTGTGGTTCTCTCTCCCTCTCCTTACTTGCTGCCATTTCTCAGATACCCAAAGGATCCGTGTCAGGCTTTCATCTTCCTCTGGTGTATGCATATCACTCTCATCCACCTGGCTCCCTGGTACACATATCCGTAGCCTTTCCATGTGTTTGGATTATTATAATGCCTTCCTCCTTCAGCGGGCTATTAGATTAGGAGATATACAGTAAAATAAAATTAGTTTGCATTATATCTGTGTCTATTTGAAAAGCACATCCTAATAAGTAGGTTTTGAAAAACAATCCCGTTACTCCCCGCTCACAAAAAAATGAGTTTAACAAAGCCAACAGTTTGTTATCAGTATCTTCTGTAACTAAAAAGCTCAAAATTGAAGATAGGGAATCAACTCACCATGTAATTAAGTAAGGGTTTCAGAAGTTTCAAGATGGCAGTTACTCCCTAAATGTCCCTGTAATCTACTTTCTGCTCTCTAGAGCAGGTGAGAGGTTTGGGCCAAAGAAGATAGCCGATCAGTACTCGACACATGTCAACATGTGTGTGATCACATTTATTATATTTGCAAAACTACGAAAATGTGTATTTACTTTAAGTGTAATGCTATGCTTTTAAGGTCAAACTAGTCACCAAAGGAAGGCTGCACCAGGGTCGTCGCTTATACTGCAGAGATGAGAATTTAGACAGCCTAATTGGGCTACATATGACTTATATCACAAGACAATCTGTATTAGTATTAGTTGCCAATATTCATAAATTAGAATAAGAACAGTGGCTTTGATAAAAGTCTTAGCAGTTAACTAATTTCTAGTCCCTGCTATTTTCAGCCAGTTTCAACTGAACTCCTTTAACACTCTAGTGGTTAGTATTATATATGATATTCTGCATAGCTGTAGATCTATAGATAAATATAGACATATAGATTTATATATTAAGAAGTGTGTGTGTGTGTGTGTGTGTGTGTGTGTGTATGTGTAATAGGAAACTGGAATAATCTTACAGTCTGAAAAAGTTCTTCTTCAGGAGAAAAAAGGAAAAGCAAATATTCTCCTTAGAAATGACTGGGCATCTCTCAAGTTTCTGAGCATTCTAAGTGGAAAATAAAAACCGTGCAATAACAGTACCTCTTTGATGCATAGTAAGTTATAATGTGATTAGTGATGAGGCCCCATCCTCTATACAGCCCATCTTTTCCTCAAAGGAGCTTATTCTGTGAGGTGGGGTCAGAGGATGTGGGAGAGGAAGAGCAAGGTAGTAGCAAGCAATGGCACACAACCCCAAACCAGACACTGAGGATGGGTCTTTACATCCCCCTGCCCCTCTGGCTCAGTCTCCCCAGAATAGTCTGGTGGGTACCAACTGGAAGGCTCTAGAAATCTCAAGCACTCTCCTGGAAATCCCAACTAGTCATACAACCCAGAATTATACCCATGGTTTTTCAAGGGACAGTAGATGATCATCACTGGATAGAGCCAGTTCACAACATGTCCCAAGGTAGAGTTTGATCCTGCAACCACACTCCCAAACTCTTGGCCAAATAGCTATATTTGCAGGTCATCCACCATTTTGTTAACTCCTTATCACACTACATCAAGACTATACTATATTTATTTGAAGAAGTGTATGAGATAGATTCATTCAATATCTTGATAAGTGGAGGTTACAACAGATATATGCTTATATAAAAGTTGTTTGAGTTGTACACTTAAGATTAATGTATTTTATGGAGATTATGTATTTTATACATCAAAAAATGGTTTTTAATACCATAACCTTATGGCTGAATGAATTTCTGATAAAATAATAAAGAAGGGGGTAGCAGAAGGCAAGTAGGAAATAGGACCAGGCTCCTGTGTAAGGTCTCTTTTCTTAGATTACCCTGATCTTCATAAGGCCCCTTTATCTCTTTTGACCTTGTTTCAAATCTTGAAATAAATGAACTCTATGTTCCTTCTACTCCTGCTCCTCACATTATTTGTTACAAAACCAAGTGTAGATTGAGCAATTACCTAGTCAATTTTATTAATGTGTAAAGTAGTCCCAATTGCATTCCAACCAAAAATTTAAAAGTTCTGAATTATTCTGTGTTGTTAACAACTTTTAAGATTTCATGATGACATTAAATTAATAATTAAAATACTTCTTATAAACTGAAGTCTATACTTTGCATTAAACAAATTTATTTCTGTTTTTACAAAGACTAGGATTACATACTAGGGGATTCCTTAAAATTATCTTATAATATATCAATAATTAGAGATAGTAACATATGTCCCAGGATGCTTTAATTTCTATAT
This sequence comes from Taxidea taxus jeffersonii, assembly GCA_003697995.1. Classification (NCBI taxonomy): domain Eukaryota; kingdom Metazoa; phylum Chordata; class Mammalia; order Carnivora; family Mustelidae; genus Taxidea; species Taxidea taxus. The sequence continues at coordinate 24,048 of RCUC01132219.1, read as the reverse complement.
CAGACTTTCCTTGATTACTAAAAATGAAGTTACATTATTCAAGGCAATTAAAGAGGTGGAGTAAGGAATGAGAAGACAAAGACTTTGGTAGGATGCAGGGTCATCCCTTCATTCACATATTCATTGAACTCATGGGTAAGGAGCAGCAAACTTAGCCTGGATAGTCAAAGATGGATAAAATGCACAATGTTCCCTCAAATAGATCATAGCCTAAATGAAGAAATAAAAACAACTATGAAAAAAATCACAATAATGTATCATGTAACCTCCTAAGTAAATAGACATAAGGAATATAGGAAAACAAGGAAGAGACTTTTAGGCATAGAGTTACATTGATGCCTTTTAGTTTTAGAAATAAACCTGTATTTTTGTTACTTTTAAAGCTTTTCGCTAAATAACAACAATTATAGTGAGTAAATTATATACATTCTAATATAGCTACATAATGGGTAAAGAAGCTAATCATGGAAAGACTATAATTAATGTTAAGAATAAATATGCCCCATTGAATATTCTCCAGAATAGATCACACAGTAGGTCTTAAAACAGGCTTAAACAAACAAGGGAAGACTGAAGTCGTACCATGCACAGAAAAAGTCTGTAAAGACCACATATACAGAGGTTAACTACTAAATAATGAATGGGTCGGCCAGGATATGAAAAGAAGAAATAAAAAAAAAAAATTCACAGAAACAAATGAAACTGAAATCACAATAGTTCCAAACCTTTGGGATGCAGCAAAAGCAGCCATAAGAGGGAAGTATATAACAATACAGACAAGAAGTAAGAAAAATCTGAAATGAACAACCTAACCTTATACCTAAAGGAAATACAAAACAAAAACAAAAACCCAACAAATTAAGCCTAAAGTCAGAAGAAGGAAATAATAAACATTAGAGCAGAAATAAATAATATAGAAACTAAAAAAAAAAAAAAAAAAGAACAGATAAATGAAACCAAAAGCTAGTTCTTTGAAAAAAATTAATACAGTTGATAAACATCCAGGCAGACTTCCCAAAAAGAAAAGAGAAAGGATCCAAATAAATAAAATCACAAACGAGAGAGGAGAGATCACAACCAACACCACAGAAATACAAACAATTATACAAGAATATTATGAAAAACTAAATGCCAACAAATTGGACAACCTGAATGAAATGGAGAAATTCCTAGAAATATACAAACTACCAGTAATGAAACAGGAAGAAAGAAAAAACTTGAACAGACCTACAACCAGCAAAGAATGTGAATCATTAATCAGAAATCTCCCAACAAACAAATGCCCTGGTCCAAAAGGTTTCTAATCTGAATTCTACCAAACTCTTAAAGAAGCGTTAATACCTATTCTTCTCAAACATTCCAAAGAAATAGAAAAGGAAAGAAAACCTCCAAATTCAGTCTATGAGGCCAGCATGACTCTGATGCCAAAACCAGACAAAGACTCCATTAAACAACCAGTATTAGTTCCTTTATAACAAATCTTCAAAGAAGATCAATTAACCATGGAATTGTCAGTGTATTTATGGGTTCTCTGTTCTATTCTATTGATCTATGTGTCTACTTTATCCCAGTACCATCGTGTTTTAGTTACTACTGCTTTATAATATAACTTGAAATCTGGGATTGTGGTACCTCCAATTTTGTTTTTCTTTTTCAATCTTGCTTTGTAGAATTATTTTTCAATGTAAGGACTTGTCTACAGAGGTCATGGATGCTTCTCGGATCTTTTTTTCAATTTTAATTTTTTTTAAATTTTCTTCAGTTCTAGTTGAATAATACATGGTCTGGAAGTCCAAAATTTATACTAAGGGAAATGAAATAAGTGAAGAGTAATAGAAGGACCCTGGTAAAGAAGTAAGAATGGTGGGCAAATATTTTTTAAAATTTTCACTCTGAGATGAAAGCCAAGCAAAATCAAGGGATACTGGATATTAAATAGCAGTGAGTGTGACTTGTAGCCTCTTCCCCGGGGGGAAGAGCATATATTATAATATCCCTTTTGCGGAGTACAGTGGTGGACACGTGGTTCATGCCGAAGAACTCTGAGTCATTGAAATGAATGCAAACCAATGTCTCCTCACGAAGGACAGCGGCAGCTCTGTGCAACTGGGTGAGCATGGGCAATTAGAAGGCACCAGGGGAGAGAAGGAGGTGCCATGTTAGGAATTTAGGGAATGTCAAATCAAGGGCACAGAGTTTTACCTAATTCAGTTAAGTACAGTTGATTTTTGTAGATTTCTCAGATGCTGCTACATCACTAAATTCACTTATTCAGTTCTAGAAGTGAGAGAACACTCACTTGGGCAGAGGTATTATTTTATATTATTCTGGATTTGATTTTCTAATACTGAATTTAGGAGTTCTGTGACTAAATCTCTGAGAATAAGTTTCTTTCCTTGAAATAGTGTAGTAGTAGGTTTTGATATCAATGCTGTTGTCCTCATGAAATGTTCCCTCCTTTTCTGTTTTCTAGATGAGTTTGAGTAAGGTTGTCATTACTACATTTTTAAGCATTTAGTAGAACTTGCAAATGAAACTATCTGGTGCTGGCATTCAGTTTGTGTCAAGTTTGTAAATACAGATTCAGTTTCTTTGAGAGGTCACTCCAGACATTTTGTGTTTTGTGTCAATTTGATGAAACTGTGTATTTCAAAGAATTCACCTATTTCCATCATGTTGTGAAATGTATTGGTTCACAATGACTCACAATATCAATTCATACCATAATATCTTTATAAGATTTAAAATAAAATTTCTCTTTCTTGGTATTGCTTATTTTCATTCCTCTTGATCAAACTTGCAAGAATTTATCAATATTATTAATCTTTTTCATGAAGGTTGTTTGTTTTTTTTTTTTTCATTTCTCTCTATTGATTTCTATTTTTTCCCTTTTGGGGACTAACTGGCTCTTTCTATGGCTTTGGGGTAGTAGTATAGGCTGTTCATTTTTGGTTATTTTCTGATATGCTCCAGCAGCTTCATTCTTACCTGTGCACACGCTGCACCCACAGGCCGTGGATTTGTGTGTTTGTTCTCATTCTATGCTTCTGGACATAATCACAACTGCTCGTGTGGTCATAAAGTGAAACAAGTCACGGCATGCTATGTGTGTGTGTTCTGCAACCATGTTCAGCTGTGAGGATGAGGAGCCCAGGAGGGGTATTTGGATACAACAGAGTCACCAGGGCCTTCTGATGTGGCTGCGTGGTTATGCAGAGTTGCAGAACTGATGCTAAGAATTAAAAATAAAGAAGAAAACATGAAAGGCTCTACATATCTCTCAGTAAACAGTAACTCAGAGACATTGTAACCTCTGTCAAATGGAGCTGGGATTAATATTACCGGAGCAAAAAGCCCCTGGCCCTGGGTGCTTCAAGGTGCAGTGAGGCTCTCTTGCTTGGATCCAGGTGCAGTGGTGGATTCCCCTGATGACTGTTTGAAGCCAACACACTGAACAATAAATCGCTTTGCAACATGCTAGACATGAGTGAACTCTAACTTGTTACCATATGAAATGCATGAAGAGTGCTCCACTCTAGGCAGAGATTTTGCCTTTACTGCTGTCTCGCAACACGTCATAGCCTTCAGCTTTCTGTATAAAAACTGTAAGTATCCACATGAGGTCCTGTGGTAAGTCTTCCTATTAGCTGCTCGTAATGACATAAAGACTTAACTGGAGGAAACGTGCCCGGGACTCCATCGCTTTGCATCAGAGAAAGGACACCTGGATTGTTTATCTGGTTACTAAAGGAAAGAACTCAGGGCTGAATTTAAGGAAAGGGAATCTGAAGAATGTTAAGGTTACTGCTTTTAGTGAGACCTGCATTCCTTCCCAGAGTCACACTGCGAAATTAATATTTTCTGAAGATTTTGTCTATTGATTTTTAAGTAGGCATAAAAAAATCAGGAAGGAGTGAGCACCACTGGGGCAGGCAAGTGCAGATATTATCAACTGGTGAGCCTCATTATAAAGTGCATTTCTAACCATTTATTTGCATGTGGGGATATATTGAGTCTCTTTTTTTCTCATTGGATTCTTTAGGTCAAGTTTCATAGAAATAAATATTCCTTAGACCCAAACTTAATAGATTTATGTTAGACTATCTTAAAGAAAGAAAATATTTAAAAGATAAAAGGTTTGAGCTTCAGAGCTGTTATTAAAAAGGGAATCTAAAAGTAATGATTTTTGAAACTTCTAAAATGGACACATATCTAATGACCTGCAAAATGGAGACAATTTCAAAGGACTGTGAGTTTAGAAAATGTCAAAATAATGATTGTTAAATGAGATGACCTAGTTATTTTAATTAAATTATGCAGTAGTTATAATGTTAAGACTATAAACTATAAACTGCTATAAAATAACTCTGGATTATACAAGTTGAAAAAGAGTAAAATAATACAGAGGACCATATGTATCCATCTTGTTCTCTTCAGTCATCATAGATGGCTGCCATGTTCATTATCACATTTCCTGAGTTATGATTAGCTGGTATAATCCATGTCTCTTTTTTCACAAAGCTGTGAATCCTATTCTAAATCCAGACTCCAGGAGGTCATCTGTAGGCTCGGCACAGGTTCACCCAATCAGTGTTTTATGTACTGAATGATGCTTATGGTATAAAATTTAACCTGCAGGTTAACTGATGCTACAAGGAAATCTTAGTATGAGGAAAATTGATATCAGGATGCCTCTTCCTCACGTTAACATATCTTGGATACCAACATGGCTTAGAAAAATGTGTTAGTTTTCTTTTTCTTTTTCTTTTGTTTTCATTTACTTGAAACTATGTTATTGAGTACTTGGGGGAGAACGTTATTTCCCCTACAAGAAGACCTAATTAAAATACAAAGCATGACATAGGAGAAAGACACAGGCTTTATGGTAGGAGAGATCTGTTTGTTAGTACCTGTCTTTTTTTCTTTCTCTGCCACTCATTCTTTCTACTGTTATTTAACCGCTATGTGTTGATTTCCTCATGGGCCCTGGGTATCAGTGCTGCCACCCAAGAGCACGGTGGTTGTGACTATACGATGTCACTTCTCGGCATGAAGTCTCCTCACTAGTGAGGTGATGGGTGCCAAGTCAAAAGGACAGGGTAACCTCATGATACTATTTTATATATATAATTGATCTTTAAAATGCCCAAATTACTTAATTTCCATATTAACAGCAGATAAAAAGCATGCATTAATATAAATAAATCATAAGAAATGTCTTATGAATGATATTTTCCACACTGTACTTTCTTTCAGCAAATTTATTTCCCTTCTACTCTTCATGGCCAGGCTTTTTTGAATTCAGTTTGATTCTCAATTTCTTATTCCTCATTTATTGTTCCTTTCTTAAATGCATGATGACCCTAATGTCCTTCTCAGTTCTGTTAAAATATTTGCAAAGTCTATCACTCCTTAGTCCAAATACAAATTGTCTCTCTGAGGCATTTGACATTCTTTCATTTATGGTCTCTTTAAGCCATTTTCTACAGTGGACAGTTGGTATTGATTATCAGGCTACAGCTGGTAATCAAACAGTAAACACCACAGAAATGGCCCCTGCTTTCCCTTGCACTCTGGCCCTCCCAGTCATTCCTCACTTCTTGAAACTCCTTTCCTTTTGTATCTTGTATCTTGTAACTTTGCGTTCTCTGTTCACATTCTACATTTTGGGTCCCTCCCCTCCCTTGTTTGCTTTGCATGGACACATTTTGTTTAATTAAACTTTTTATTTCAAGGCACTTGTAGATTCACTTGCCACTTTAAGAAAAAGAAAAGAAACATCTCGTGTACTCTATCCCATTTCTCCCGTAGCACTAATACCTTGCAAGACTGCAGTAACTATCACCAGCATGATACTGACATTGCCACAGTCAAGATAAAGAGTATTCTCATTGCTGTGAGGGTTCCTCATGCTTTCCTCTTGTAGCCACGTCCCCTTGTCTGCCCCCTCAGATCCTTAAACCCCAACAAGCACTAAACTCTTCTCCACTTGCATAACTTGATTATTTTATAAAGGGAGTAATGTATCAAATGATCCTTTTTCATTCAGTATAATTCTCAGAAAGTTCATCTATTTTTTTGGAGTACCAGTAGTTCATTTTGTTCATGTTGAATTGCTGAGATGTTGTCCACTGCAGTTTGTTTAGTGGATAGGGCTGATTCCACATTTTGACTATTAAGAATAAAACTGCTGTAAATATTCATGGACAGGCTTTTGTGTAAACATAAGTCTTTACTTCCTGGGGACAAATGCCCAGGAACATAATTGCTGGGTTGTATGGTAGTTGAAAAGAAAAATAAAAAGGTAAAATTAGTTTATTGAATTTCAAGACTTACTATAATGCTGTATTAATCAAGACTATCTGTTTTAGCACAGGATAAGCCCAAAGAGCAGTGAAACCCAGAAACAGACCCATATAAATATGCCCAGCTGATTTCTGACAGATGTGCAAAAACCCCTTAATGAAGGAAAGTTAGTCTTTTCAACAAACTATGCTGGAGCTTTTGGATGTTCACAGGCAAGAAAGTCTCACAATTTGTACAAAATGGATCACAGACTTAACTGTAAAATATAAAAACTATAAAACTTTGTGGGACACCTGGATGGCTCAGTGGGTTAAGCATCTGCCTTTGGCTCAGGTCATGATCTCAGGGTCCTGGGATCGAGTCCCACATTAGGCTCCTCACTCAGCAGGGAGCTTGTTTCTCCTTCTGCCTGCCACTGCCCCGTTTGTGCGCTCTCTTTCTCTCTGACAAATAAATAAAATCTTAAAACAAACAAACAAACAAACAAGAAGCTTTTAGAAACTAAAAGCCTGGGAGAAAATCTTAAGACTAGACAGAAAATACATAATCATAAAAGAAAAAACACTGAAAATTTGACTTTATAATAATTAATTTTCTTTGCTCTCTGAAAGACACCATTAAAACGAGAAAGAGATAATCTCCTGAGTATAAAATACAGTATTTTTAACCACATGTCTGGTAAAGATACAGGATACAGAATATATAAGCACTCTCAGAACTAAGTAATCTAGACGTAAATAATCCTAATTAAACATGGAGAAAAGAAATGAAGAGCTAGCTCACTACTGAAGATATATGGCTGTCAAAGGAGCACAGAACAGAGGTCTCACATCATCAGCAATTAGGGAAACACAAATTTAAATCACTTTAATGTTTTGGAACATAACATACATATAGGAAAGTGTGCAATTCATTTTCACAAGGTGAAATACCCAGGGAACTGTAACAAAAATCAAGAAATCGAAGAAATTCCGGTCATCCCTTGCTGTTGTTTTTCTCACCAGCACCCACAGCTGTGGCTCTGGCCCTCTTGGCAAGGTGCCCACACTGGCCTGAAGATGACCTCTGTCACCAGCAGGCAGCGTGGCCTATTTCAGACCTTTACAAGAAGGAAAATCTATAGGACATTTTCTATTTCCTTTTTCATTCTTCTGCTTAATATTACATATCTAAGAGTCATCCACATTACAGTGTATCAGTAGCCCATTCTCATGGCTGTCAAGTGCACATTTCCTGAACTTATCACTACTGCAAACTTTAGGTTTGTTTCCAGTTAGGACTATTATGAATAGTGCTGTTAGGAACATTGTTGTATGTGTCTTGTGTGCTTAGAGACTATAATACATAATGTGTATACATACTACACACATAGACTATGCCTGTCTAAACAGCTGGGCCTGTGTACTTGTCCTACATCCCAATAATACTGCAAGTAATGAAGAGAATATAGCAATGAAATTGTTCTCACCTTTGTATGTCATCTGCTTTTCTCACTTATATGAAGTTATTTCTCCTGATTATATATCTGAATCAATCAGATTGTTTTACACCAAGAGATCATGGGACTTATTAGTTTTGTATTCAATCTTCTTTGACCTTGGCAATATATGGATACATATCTATAGTGATATAAAAGAATATAACCATGTGTTATTAAATCATATATATTTTAATTTCTTGTACTCAGGTAGTTCAGTGTGTATGTTTCTGTATTCTACTAATTTTTTTAAGAAAGTGTAAATTCTTTTTTTTTAAGATTTTATTTATTTATTTGTCAGAGAGAGAGAGGGAGTGAGAGCGAGTGAGCACAGGCAGACAGAGTGGCAGGCAGAGGCAGAGGGAGAAGCAGGAGCAAGCAAGGAGCCCGATGTGGGACTCGATCCCAGGACACTGGGATCATGACCTGAGCCGAAGGCAGCCGCTTAACCAACTGAGCCACCCAGGCGTCCCTGTATTCTGTTAAATTTAACATGTGATTTTATAATACTGGAAGTGAAATATGGTCCAGCTATGTTGGTCATCTGTAATGGGAAATACATGTGCCTCTCTGAGCAAATTTCAGTGGTAAGAATACTGACTTTTGTATTCGTGGGCAACTAAGACTTCACTTTATAGCACTGTATTTAAGACTTCTACTAATACATCATTTTCAAGTGTGCCTTAATCTACTAACAGGGTTTATACATTGTATGAGATGGAATCAAGATAAGTGTACAGAAACATCAATTTTTCCTTAGAGTAGTGGTTTTATTTATTTATTTATTTTAACTTAAAGATACTTTGTAAGGCAGGGAACTCACTCACAGATATCTGCTCTGAAGTTCACCTGTCCTATGTGACTTAACACCCTTTGGTTATAGCTGACCCGACCAACATGGATATCTGACTGAAAAGGAGGCAGATAATAAAGCTCCATACATACAATTATTTAGCTTAGAGCTAGTAACATTATTGGGTAAGAGACAAAAACACCTGCCCCTGATGTCTATAGAAAGGAGACCCTGTCTTTTACTTTCCCTGCACATTCTTAGGACTCACTTCCAGCTGCATTTCTTATTCAGGGATTCCTGAGTACAGGAATTTAAAATATATATGATTTAATAACACATGGTTATATTCAGCTGCTGTTCTATGAATTGTTTATGTTCAACCCAACAGTGAGACCCAATTGGGAGGCCAGCTCCTCGTCTCAGCAACACACAACTGGTTGTACCAAGACATTTTGAGTTTGTCTGGCTTGCTGTTTATTATTGTTATTATTTTAAAGATTTTACTTACTTATTTGACAGAGAGAGAGCACGAGTAGAAGGAGAGGAAGAAGGAGAAGCAGACTCCAGGCTGAGCAGGGAGCCCGACACAGGGCTTGATCCTAGGACCCTGAGATCATGATCTGAGCTGAAGTCAGACACTTTACTGACTGAACTACCCAGTCATCCCTTGCTGTTGTTTTTCTCAAACTAAAGCAAGATATCGAGAGCGTAAAAGGACAGCATGAATTTTGGGGAAGCCCACTAGAGGCAGAGGTAGAAGAATGAGTGTGGTTTCTAGATGTTACTGAAATCAAAGAAGTTACTTTAACGGAAGAATCAGACATTGTATTGATTTTGAAGTGAGAAAATATACTCTTCTGCCTAAATGTTGGTGTGGCAGTTGATGGAAGAAGCAGCTTGGGAAAACATGACTTCTTAGTCTTTATATGTTGTCAGATTTCTTCATAATATATGACACATAGTTGGTTTTATACCTGTGTCTGATACATATCACAGCAGAGACTAAAGCAAACACTGAATGCTGATGGCTAAGAAATGAGTTTTAGCATCAAATTTCCTGAGCTCAAATGAGGACTCCTCAATATATTACCTGTGTGATCTATAACAAATTTAACTTTATGCCAGCATTATAGTATTTACAATATACTAATATTCATAGTGCTCACTTCATAGGGTTGATTTCACAAATAATATAGCATTAAAGGTGCTTAGAATTAAAGAATTAATGTTAGCTTATTACTTCTTTGATTATATTGACATTTACTAATAAAATAACTCTAATATCCATTATTCTTTTTAATTTGTACTGCAAAACAAAGATTCGTAGAGAGAAAAGACAGTATTTGAATCAAAAGAAAGAATGAAGAGCAAAATGGAAAAATGAACACAAGCCTCCAACAACATCGGGTATCTACCGGCGCACAAGCTTTGCCACCACTGAGAACATGAGCAAGGGCTGTGGCCTTTCAGGAAGATGGTCATATTGGATTCTGAGCACAGAGGCCAAGCTACAGGCAAGTGAAGGGCTGTGTTACCCTCCTTCACCACAAAGAGAATGATAACGTCAGTGTTTAGCAACTCTGAAAATTAAATCATTCAAAATCGTCTTCAGCATAACTAAAGATAATAACCTTGGACTCGTCCATCATACTCAAATATAACAAATGAAAACAAGCCTTGAGAATATCCCCAGAAGTGTCTGGGCAAATAGAAATTTATAACAGTCCAGTAAGTTGTGTGATTATGAAAGCATCAAAAATGTCTAATGATTTGGTGGAAGAGGAGCACTAATAGAACATTGTTTTGGCATGAACAGGAGCTGTCCATATTTTGCCCACTAATGCACTGAATTAAAAAAATGAATTGAAAAAAAAAGGTACCTAGACAAAGTTTTAAAATAATTTCATAAATAAAATACAGATAAATGGAATGATTAAGTGATGGCACCTGGAAGAAAAAATTTTAAATGAGAGAAAATATTCTTTGAGGCGAATCCAAGAAAGCGTACCAGTCAGAGCCCAAACCTCAGGTATGGATGCATTCTTTCACAGAGTGAATCATTCTGCACACTTTTTCAAGGACATATCTGAAATAGTCTATTATCCTGACTGAATGGCCCCAGAGCCACTGAGTTTCCAAACTTATTGGCTTCAGTCTTTTTCCTTTTATGTGAAGGTCACTGTAGGAAATTGTCTTAAATATACTGCATACAAATCTTGCCCCTCACACAAATGTTCAACATCTTTCTATTTTCTATTCTCATCATAGTGCATTGCTCAGACTAAAGTAGGTCAACAAATATGAATAAAATATATCAACATATCTTATAGTTTCTTATTTCTGCACAACACTCAGATCCTGGTCTGACAGGTACAAAGAACTGAGCTTATGAATTTCCTGCACTTGTGCCCTCCAAACCCTTCCCTTCCTACAGTGTTTGCTGCTCAGGAAATCATACTTACTATCCTGCCATTGCTTCATCCAGAAACAGAGACATCATTCTTTAAAAGGACAGCTATAAGTGGCAGTTAAAATCTACAGTCACATAATGTCTTCCCAGCACTGTTCAGTGGATATTTATTTCACTTAGAATAAGGCCCAAATTTCTTATGTAGGCACACAAAACCCTACAGGAACTGACTCTTGGCTACTTCGCTTACTTCATCTCTGACCACTCTTCAAATAATTCTCCAACTGTGCCACCTCCTCACTGTTTCTCAAACATATTTCAGAGTCTTTGTATTTGCTGTTTCCCCTTTGGCCACATGGACTACCTCTTTACTTAAATTTTGTTCCTTGCAGAAAGGCCTTCCCTATATACCCCATCTAAAACAGTACCTCCATAACTTTCTCTACTCATTTTGAATCATTTATATTCTAGCTGGAAGCACTCAAAAGCCAGTGTGGGAATTTCCATGATCTTACTTTGCAAGGAAGCTCATGAAAGGGCTTATTAATGTAAAGGGTATTATTTAATGTTCAGCAACCAGCTTTCTGAAACAAGAAAACACAACTCTAGTAGCTTTTGCTGATTTCTGAGGCGTAAATGAATACGATTTCAAGCTACCAACATTACACTACTGAACTGGACGTTGGGAAGAGATGGTAATAATCGGTGGTGATACAGTGATTTAGCACCATTGTGAAAGGCAGCAATGACATTAGTGCAGCTTGGCTGTTGGCTCATAGCTTATGGCTTACAGCTTCTGTAGAGTCTACAGTGGTCTTTATGGAAGCAAGAGCTAAACTACTGTCCTGTGAAACCCCTGAAATGTTGATATCTTTGCTACTGCAAAACAGTCTAGCCTGTGTTGTACAAATATGTTTGAAGGGTTGGGGTTGGGGCATCAACCTGGCTTTAAAAGTTCTGGTTCTCATGCAAATGTCATCATTACACAGTTCACAGGCTTTTTGATAAAAAGACACAGATTGCAAAGGAGAAGAATTTCTGCATATGGTACTAAAACCAGTCATAATTCTCCAGAAAATCTTCAAATAAGAGGATAATACATAATATAACAAAAAGAATGGTTGTTATTACTTTAACAATTTAATAATTATTACTATTTTGCTCCAGGTACTGTTTTAAGCACTTTATCTTTGGGCATATTTCATTTTATTCACCAATAAACTCTAGAGGAATATACTGTCACCTCCAATTTATAGTTATTTAACTATATTGAGATTGAGGGTGATGAAGATTTTTCCCATGCAGCTTATAAGGGTTTATGGAATCTTTTTAAAAATGTCTTTCTTTTCTCCATAGAAAATAGGAAACAAAATATATAAACTTCCTTCTTTGATCAAGGAAAGATAACAAAATCAGAACTATGAATATCCCTTAAAGAAAGGATTCAGTATTAATTAATGAAAATATAAAACCAATCACTAAGACCTAAAACACATTGTTGTTCAGATTACATTTTATAAAGCACTTCTCATTGCTAATAAGAGAAGTTAATGATACTGAATATTTATGACTCAAGTTGTTAAACAGTCAACCTATCTTTTAATCTATAGAATCACCTATATGTTGCAATTTTTCTCATATCATGCAAATATAAAAATTAGCAAAACTTTTACTTGTATATTGTTTGTCCTAAGCACCCAGTTAATCCTGTGTGACCAAGACTAATGGTGTGTGTTAGCAAATGCTCACTCTCTAAACTCCCTTATGGCAAATGAGGGAAACAGCCAATGTTGGGGAACAAGTCATAAAAGCTTATTAACCTCACTTTCTCCAGGTGAAGGAAAATTGGTAAAAGTATAGGGATTTAGGAGGTTCTTTGGCTTCATTAATAATATACTAAAACCAACCTGCCTTTCAAAGTGTCTTAAAATTTCTTACTTAGTGTTGACTTATTAGTAATATGGAAGCATATATTTGCTTTATGATGATAAAATTTTAAGAAAATAATGAAATAAAATCTTTCTTCACTAAACTCCAATTACAAAACATATGAAGTTCCTTTGGCATACAGTATACAGAACTCACCCCAAAGCTTAGCAGTTTTTGCTGCACAACTAATGATGTCATAACAGAATTGATTCCAGGATACGGAAAAGAGAGGCCAAGCAGGTGACATCTTCCTGACAGGACTTAAACTCCAATGCTAACAGGAAAGTCTCCACTTCCAAATGTATCATTTGGCAGAAATTTTTTTGTAATTTGTATAAACTGTTTTTATACATGATTTAATGTTTCAGCATCTGCTTTGTAGTTACTGAAGGTCAAACACCAGGGCAAACACTTGAAAATTTGCCCCAATTATAATTTAATTCAAGGGAAGAAAAAAAATTGCAATTTACTCTTCTTTGACTGTTTGCTTTGAATTAAACTAGTATTTGAAAAAACAAAGATGAACAAAAACAGGGTTTAAAACAAAAAATAGACAAGATGGTCTCATAATATTTTAGATACAACATGTCAGAAAATTTAAAAAGGATACAACAGAGCTCACTTTGGCAACACATTTACTAAAACTGGAACAATACGGAGAAGATTAGCATGGTCCCTATGAAAGAATGACATGCAAATTCATGAAGCATTCTATATATTTTTTAATGTACATTGAACTTTTTTCAGAACAGATCACATACTGGGTCACAAATCAGGTCTCAAGCAGTAGAAAAAGACTGAGATTATACCATGCATCTTTTCAGGCTACAATGTTTTAAAACTCGAAGTCTACAATGCTTTAAAACTTGAAGTCAACCCCAAGAAATAACTTGGAAGGACCACAAATACCTGACAAGCATCCTACTGAAGAATGAAATGGGTCAAACAGGAAACTAAAAAAGAATTAAGAAAATACATGGAAACAAATGAAAACGAAAACATAGCATTCAAAACCTTTGGCAATACAGCAAAGGTGGTCCAAAGAGGGAAGTATATAGCAATACAAGCCTTCCTCAAGAATGAAGAAAAATCTCAAATACACAACCTAACCTTACACCTGAAGGAACTGGAGAAAGAACAGCAAATAAAGCCTAAATCCAGCAGGAGCAGAGAAATAATAAAGATTAGATCAGAAATCAATGATACAGAAATTTTAAAAAATAATAGTAGAACAGATCAAGGAAACTAGGAGCTGGTTCTTTGAAAGAATTAATAAGATCGATAAATCCCTAACTAGACTTACCAAAAAAAAAAAAGAAAAGAAAAGAAAGAAAGAATCCAAATAAATAAAACCATAAATGAAAGAGGAGAGATGACAACCAATGCCAAAAAACTACAATTTTAAGAGAATATTATGAGCAATCATATGCAACAAATTAGGCAACTGGAAGAAATGGATGCATTCCTAGAAACATTTAAACTATCAAAACTGAAACAGGAAGAAATAGAAAACCTGAACAGACTCATAACCAGCAAAGAAATTGAACCAGTAATCAAAAAGCTCCCAATAAAAAAGAATCCAGGGTGGGATGACCTCCCAGCAGAATTCTACCAAACATTTAAAGAAGAATTAATACCGGTTGTGCTGAAATTGTTTCAAAAAACAGAAATGGAATGAAAACTTCTAAACTCATTCTAGGAAGCAAGCATTACCTTGATCCCCAATCCAAAGACCTCACTAAAAAGGAGAATTACAGGCCCTGTAATATCCCTGATAAACATGGATGCAAACATTCTCACCAAGATACTCGTTAATAGGATCCAACAGTGCATTAAAAGGAGTATTCACCACAAGCAAGTGGGATTTATTCCTGGGCTGCAAGGGTGGTTCAACATCCACAAATCACAAATGTGATATACCACATTAATAAAAGAAAGGAAAAGAACCTTATGATCCTCTTAATAGATGCAGAAAAAGCATTTGACAAAATATAGCATCCTTTCTTGATAAAAACTCTCTGCCATGTAGGGATAGAGTGAACATACCTCAATATCATAAAATCATATATAAAAAACCCACTGTGAATATCATCCTCAACAGAGGAAACCTGAGACCCTTTCTCCTAAGGTCAGGAACACAACAGGGATGCCCACTATCACTGCTGTTTTTCAACACAGTGCTGGAAGTCTTAGCCTCAGCAATCAGACAAGAAAACTAAACAAAAAATATCTAAGTAGGCAAAGAAGAAGTCAAACTCTCTCTCTTCACAGATGACATGATATTCTATGTAGAAAACCCAGAAGACTCCACCCCAAAATTGCTAGAACTCATACAGCAACTCAGCAAAGTCACAGCATATAAAATCAATGCACAGAAGTCAGTTGCATTTCTATACACTAACAATGATGCAGAAGAAAGAAAAATCAAGGATTTGATCCATTTACAATTGCACCAAAAACCATAAGATACTTAGGAATAAACCTGACCAATGAGGTAAAGGATCTATACTCTGAAAACTGTAGAATACTTATGAAAAAAACTGAGGAAGACACAAAGAAATGGAAAAATGTTCCATGCTCACAGATTGGAAGAACAAATATTGCTAAAATATCTATGCTACCCAAAGCAATCTATACATCCAATGCAATCCCTGTCAAAATACCATGAACATTTTTCACAGAGCTGGAACAAATAATCCTAAAATTTGTATGGCACTGGAAAAGACCCCGAATAGCCAGAAGAACATTGAAAAAGAAAACCAAAGTTGGCTACATCACAATTCCAGACTTCAAGCTATATTACAAAATTGTAATCATCAAGACAGTATGGTACTGGCACAAGGACAGACACATAGGTCAATGGAACAGAATAGACATCCCAGAAACAGACCCTCAACCCATGGTCGACTAATATTTGACAAAGCACAAAAGAATACCCAGTGGTAAAAAGACAGTCTCTTCAACAACTGATTTGGGAAAATTGGACAGCCACATGCAGAAGAATGAAACTGGGCTATTTTCTTATACCATACACAAAAGGAAATTAAAAATGGATGAAATACCTAAATGTGAGACAATAATCCATCAAAATCCTAAAGGAAGACTCAGGCAGCAACCTTTTTGACCTCAGCCACAACAAATTCTTGCTAGACACATCTCCAAAGGCAAGGGAAACAAAGGCAAAAGTGAACTATTGGGACTTCATCAAGGTAAAAACCTTCTGCACAGCAAAGAAAATAGTCATTAAAATGAAAAGACAACCTACAGAATGGGAGAAGATATTTGCAAATGTCCTACTGGATAAAGGGCTAGTATCTAAAATCTGTAAAGATCTTATCAAATTCAACACCCAAAGAATAAAAATCCAGTCAAGAAATGGGCAGAAGACATCAACAGACATTTATCCAAAGAAGACATACAAATGGCCAGTAGACACATGAAAAAATGCTCCATATCATAGGGCATCAGGGAAATACAAGTCAAAATCACAATGAAATATGACCTCACACCCATCAGAATGTCTAAATTTAGGAAACAACAGATGAGTGAGGATGCGGAGAAAAGGAAACCCTCTTACACTGTTTTGGGGAATGCAAGCTAGTACAGTCACTTGCAAAATAGTATGGAGGTCTGCAAAAAGTTAAAAATAGAGCCATCCTATGACCCTGCAATGGCATTATTAGGGATTTACCCAGAGATACAAACATAGTGATTCGAAGGAGCACATGCACCTCAATGTTTATAGCAGCAGTGTCCACTATAGTCAAACTCTGGAAAGACCCCAGATGTCCACTGACAGATGAATGGATAATGAACATGTGATATATATGTGTATATGTATATATACATATATATATATGAATATTATTCAACCATCAAAAAGAATGTAATCTGCCATTTGTAAGGATGAAGATGGAACTATATGGTGTTATGCTAAGCCTAAAGCCAAATAGTATATGATTTCCCTCATATGTAGAATTTAAGAAACAGAATAGATGAGCACACAGGAAAGAAAGGAAAAATAAAATAAGATGTAAAAAGAGAGGGATGCAAACCACAAGGGACACTGAACTCTAGGAAACAAATAGAGGGTTGCTGGAGGGGAGGTGCCTGGTGGATAAGGTAAATGGGTAATGGACATTAAGGAGGGCACTTGATGTAATGAGCACTTGGTATTATAGAAGACTGATGAATCACAAAATTCTACCCCTGAAACTAATAATACAGTATATGTTAACTACACTGAATTGAAATAAAGAATTTTTAAAAAGTATTTTACAGTCACCATGCATGACACAAATAATTGGTTGAAACATTCTGTATCTTGAGACTAAAATGGATTTTAGCCAGTTGTAAAATTCTACAGGAATGAGATATATCTGATTCAATGCATCCATTCCTTACAGAAAGTAAATTGTATTGTCTTGATCTTGGTTCCAATGACATTATGGATATGTTTCCATACAGCTACTGCTTAATGACATTGCAGACTTTCACCAAAGACCTTGTAATGTGTGGGCACCTCACTTTAACCTCAGTACCATGAAGGAGAAGTAGAGCAGCCCCTGTAGTTGTCTTCCCAATATCCATTCCAGAGATTAGAGTTAGTCAATCACAGTAATGCATCCACCCTTGCCAGTGATTCATTGAAAAAAGATCAGGAAAGCCATCCTTCTGCTCTCACACTCAAAGCAAATCTTATCTGATAAAAATTAATACTACAGTAATGCTATCAAGTTACTTTTGGCAACTTCTTCCTATTAACCAGGGAAGCCTAGAAGGTTAATATGGTTCTTTACTACCAAATCATAGGTGCAAACATCAAATCCATTGAACATCACATTGAGTGACCTTGTGTACCACCTCCTCTGCAGACCCTGTTTGCCCAGGTGGGGAGCCACCTGTCTCTTGGGAATGGGAAGAGGGTGGGAGGCAGCAGGCCCTCACCACTTGGAGGTACCTGGATGCGCCACAGACAGGGACACCTGTGTCTGAGACTCAGAGGAAATGACCCTTGCCTAGTCTTTTTCAGGTAGAGAAAATGACATGCACTTATTTTCAGAGGACTCCTTCCATAGGTACAAATGTCCTCCTGCTCGAGGAAGGATGAAGCCTGCTGGTTATTTAGGAAATGGTGTGCTGCAAATATGATGCAAAGTCTGCCAAAGGACTGATTGAAGAATGTTCTGCTGCCTGATAAGACTGGCCTCAAGTTCCAGTTCTGCGAATCATATGGTTGGGAGCAAGTTAATGTCTTCAACCCCAAATATTTTGGCCTCTAAAAAATATTGCCATGCAGATTTCAATGACTGTCATGAAATGAGAACATTTGTAAATGTGGACAGCATGCTGCCAGGCTCTCAGTTTACAAACTGCTCAAGCTGGGCTCCCTATTCTATGGGAAGTTGGTTTGATTCTTGACTCTTTAAGAACTTTCTATAAACTCTGTTGATGCAGACCACCGTAATCAGATGTGACAGATTAAAAATGGTCACAAATTCTTGGACACTGCTCTCCTTCAGAGTTCGGATTTATGTTGCTCCTCCTGAATGTGGGTCTGCTGTGAACTGCTTTGACCCCTAGAAACAGAACTTTACTAGTTACTCTTCTAATTTTTGGGTCAGGCCTTAAGAGATTGGTGACTTCCATTTCCTCTTACTTGAAAAAGTCACTCTTGGAGATCCAAGGAGCAGTGAGAGATACCACCTGGTGGGACCTGAGGTTCCATGAAAGGAGACAGGTGCCTAACAGACTAGTCCCCAAGTATTCCCGGCCCTAGATTTTTGAGATATTCTGATTGAGGGCCCAGATAGGTTTGTGGAGCAAAGGTGAGTTATCCCAGCAAAATCTGTCCAAAATCTCAAATCTGTAAACATGGAGATAATTATTGCTGTTTCAGAACAGTGTCTTAGTCCCTGCATGTAGTAACTGACACCTTGAATGTGGGATAAGAAGTTTTGAAGAGGGCTTAGACTTAGAAACCTGTGGAAGAAGCTGGTCAAGTGTAAGTAAGAAGGGGGAGTTAGAGTGTCAGGGGTCATGCTAACCAGCATGAACCTACTGCTTCTGGCAGATACAGCTGATGTTTGCAGGGAAATCTGGGAGCCATGTACTTATAGCTAGTTGTGGAGGTAGGATGGTGATGGGAGACTTAGAGAGGGCTGTTGGCTTTGTGAGAAATGGCTTCCCCATCTCTGCTGGTCCATAGCTGGGGAGCTGGTGTAGCAGGGCTGGCTGTCGGGGAATAAGAGGTGGAATGGATGGAGGAGAGCCTGCCCAGGACTATCTGTGTCAGCCCTCCCAGCCTGACTATGAAGGTCTTCCCAAAGTCCTGTACAAGTTCCTCCTTTGACTCATTGTTACCTGAAACAATACTGAAAAAGCGATTCTAGAAAACATATTGCTCAGCACAGTACACTTGTTGCACTAAAATCCAGCATCCAGCACATGTACAACACACAGCACAGTGGAAGTCACAGAAAAAATACACATCCCCCCCTTAATTCAGGTGGGTCACCATTTGTCCATAGTAATGATTATATTTGATTTATCAAAACTTGTTAAAGATTTAAGACCATCTCCTACCCCTTTGAGATTACTACAAATAAAAGTCTGAAATACAAAGAACTGAAGTTAAATGTAAATGTAAATGTCCAGTTTATAAAGAACTGAAAAATGAGTTTTATTTTGTTTTGTTTTCTTTCTGGTAAGCACTGCTTTGGAGGACATTCATAAGATGGGAAACCAGAATGGGACTTTTTACGTTTCCACCTTGAATTAGAAGAAAATTTGCACTAGAAGCTACCTTGACCTCTTACTTTGTAGACAGAGGAAAGAGAGAGAAGGCAGGACCTTCACCCCAGTGTGGGTTCCTCTCTGAGGACAGAAGCCAACAGAATGTCTTATGAACCAGAACACAGCAAAAAGGAGCGAGGAACAAGCTTTCATGCCATCAAGGCACAGTAACTCCATGCATTAATAAAGTTGTGCCTCTGACCAGCCTAAACCATTCCTGGGACTTTGAAGAAATGGATGGGAACTGGAAGTGTTCATTGAAGGTCTCTACCCCCCATCCCAGCAGTACAAGAGTCAAATATATCTCTCAGTGCCTGTGTTTCGTAGGAACACATACAGGTTAATTGTGTATTTCCATTTTAACTCATAATACTATAGAATAACATATATCCAACACACAAGGGAGAAACTTATGTAAAACAGAAGTCTTCAGAGGACTAATTTTCAAACTGCTTAGGCAAGAGTACATATTAAAATAATTAGTTTAAATGCAAATAACAAATAATTAGATTTGATGTTCACAAGGGAAAAAAATAGTCAAATATGATACAGCAGTTTTCAATTTTATTCATGAAAAAATAACCATAAAGAAAATATGATAGTTAATTAGAAGAAAGCATTGAGGGGCGCCTGGGTGGCTCAGTGGGTTAAGCCGCTGCCTTCGGCTCAGGTCATGATCTCAGGGTCCTGGGATCGAGTCCCGCATCAGGATCTCTGCTCAGCAGGGAACCTGCTTCCCTCTCTCTCTCTCTCTCTCTCTGCCTGCCTCTCTGCCTACTTGTGATCTCTCTCTGTCAAATAAATAAATAAAATCTTAAAAAAAAAAAAAAAAAAAAAAAAAGAAGAAAGCATTGAGTTAAAAACAATATAGTGTAGGCAAATTAATATGTTAAATTTTAAAATATCAGCTGAAGTGAGTAAGGATTGTATAGACTGTGCCAGGAACTTTTTGTAAATAAGAGAGTAAGGGTTTATATTTGGTTATATTTTCTCAAGCCATCTTGCTAAACTCCAATAATTGAAGAATAAATCTAAGTATAAGTAACAATGTTGAACATGTTTCAATACGCCATCCATATATCTTCTTGCTACAGTATCTGCTCAAAATCTTTTTCCATTTTTTTTACTTGTTTGTTTTCTTATTTTTGAGTTTGAAGTATTCTCTGTATATCATGGATAAATGATTTCTATCAGATCTATGATTTGAAAAAATATTTTCCCAGGCTGTGGATTGTCTTTTCGTTCACTAGAGAAAGTAAAATTTATCATTTTTTTAATGTACCATTTCTGAAAATACTTTGTTCAACCTTGGTTGAACCTTGGCTTAAACAAAGATGTTTTCAGAAAATGCATAGTTTTAGGCTTCATATTCAGCTTCATGCACCATTTTTTTATTAATTTCTGTATACCATGTGAAATATGGGTTGAAGCTCATTTTTTTACATAGAGATACACAATTGTCCAGCACCTTTGTTGAAAAGATGATACTTTCTTCACTGAATTGCCTTTTCACTCTGTTGAAGTTGAGTTGCCCTTATGTGTGTCTACTTCTGTTCCATTTATCTGTTTGTCCATATTTATATCAACATTACATTGTCTTGATCACTGTGGCTTTATAGTTTAAGTCTGGAAATCAGGTGTTGTAAGTCCTCCAACTTTTCTTTCTTTTTATTTGTTGGTTTAACTATTCTATGTCTTTATATTTCTATATAAAACAGAAAATCACTTTTTAAATTCTACCAATATGCATGTTGGAATTTTAATTGGTATTGAATTGAATTTTAGATGGATTCGGAAAGAACTGATGTCTTAACAATATTGACTTCTCCAATGCATGGAAAAGGGGTTCTATTTCCTAATAATTTCTCTATGTCATGTTTACTGTCTTCATTTTATAAGTCTTATACATCTTTTTTCAGATGTATCTCAATGTATTTCATATTGTTGATGTTATTTGATATTTTTTTAAGTTTCAATTTTGATTGCTTTCTGACAACAGAGTACAAATATTTATTTTTTGTTTTCTTTAAAGAATTTGTTTAGAGTAGTTTTAGGTTTACAACAAAGTTGAGCAGGAATTACAGAGATTTTTCCATAAGACCCTCTAGTCCTAAAACATGCATAGCCTTCCCCATTATCAACATCACTCAAAAGAGTGGTACATTAAATACCAAGGATGAACCTACAGTGACACATCATGATCACCCAAAGTCTAGAGTAGACTTAGCGTTCACTCTTGATGTAGTGCATCCTGTGGTTTAGGACAAATCAATAACCTTCATTATAATATTACATAGAGTATTTAAATTACCCTAAACATCATCCTTTGTGCTCTGCCTGTTCATCTGCACCCCGCTCCTCACTCCTGACAAGCACTGACCTTTTTACCATCTCCATAGTTCAGACTTTTCCAGAATGTCATATACTAGGAACCACACTGTATATGGCCTTTTCAGATTGGCTTTTTTCACTTAGTAATAGGCATTTAAGGTTTCTCCCTGTGTTTTCATGGCTTGATGTCTCTTTTCCTTCTAGCACTGAGTAATATTCCATTGTCTGTATGGATCACAATTTATTTATCTATCACCTACTGAAGGACACCTTGGTCATTTTCAGGTTTTAGCAATTAATGAATAAAGCTTCCATGAACATCTGTGTGCAGATTTTTGTGTGGACACAAGTTTTTGGCCCCTGGGAATCTATAGCAAGGAGTGTGATCACTATATTGTACGGGAAGAGCATGTTTAGTTCTGTAAGAAAGTCTTTGGGAGAGGCTATACACTTTTGCAGTCCCTACCAACATGTGGGAGTTGCTAAGCTCCACATCCCTACCAGCATTTTTTGTCAGCATTCCATATTCTGGCCATTCTCATAGGTGTGTAGTGGTATTTGGTGTGGGGCACATTTTCATATGCTATTTGCCATCATTATATCTTCTTTGGTGAGGTGTCCGTTAAAGTCTTTGGTCTATTTTATCAGGTTAATGGGGAAAGTAAAAACACAGAGCAACCACAGCCTAAGGAACAAATTTACAACAAAATGATACAGAATGTAATGTCTTTCTGTATAAATTTTAAAAATAATATGCTAATAATACTCGTCTATTGATCAAAACTGGTTTCTACTCCCTTTCCATGTGTTGGAAGAGCTGTTTTTGTTTTCTTTTTTTTTCTTTTTTGGTCATTATTGAAAGAGAATTACCCAGCCTCACTATAGCAGTTAAGTTAGTATTATCTTGTTACTGGAGAAATGAGGTCATGCCTGCTCCGAAATATTGGTTATTTGCATTGAATACATTTCCTTGTAAATATGTCAACAGGAGGTTAAAAAATAAATTTGAGCAAACCGGCTTAGATATGGGTTATGTAAATACAAACCAAGGGTAGAAAAGAAGGCTGAGGCTGTTCCAGGGGAATTATTTGAAGAGAAGCAGGTTAGGTTGCTCCAAGAGAGGACCATAAGCATGTTGTTAATGGACATGGCACATAATAGAATGGCACATCTACATTCTTGCAAGAACATAGCCAATGAGCATCCAGAAGTTGAGACATGATTTGAAGAGCTGCTATGGTAGCTTTCTTGTATTCTCTGGCACTTGCTTCAGAACCAGTAAAATCCCCAAATCATGTCCATTGTCATGGAACTTGGATCAATTATTTCTCACTAACCCTATCAGGGTGGCTTCTATGTTCTTTGACTCTTTTTCCCTGGAGACTCTTACTGTTAGCATCCTTTAGGAAATAAACTATAGGGTCCTAGCTCTGGTTTTGAAATTAAGGAAAATGTTGTTGTTTCAGAGGGCAGCCAGCCACAGTGACCATATAAAGGGATGTGGTTGTCTTGGCATTGGATAATTTATTTAAGTTCCAATTAAAATTATTGGTTGTAAGCAAAGGTCCCCAGGGCTTATGTGCTCATTAAATCTGTTTAATGTGCTTATTAAAGTACACAAATCCCTTGCAAGATCTAAGAATGTGATTTCCTTTCTCGTTGAACACACACAAATATCTATCCATGGTCAGTCTGTTTCCATAACATAAGGTTTTATATTACACATTGACTCTTTTTAATGCTACAATCAGGAAGAAAAGCCAATATTTTCTTTACAATTCACCCATTTATAGTGAATTTGTGTCATCAACATTTATGATAAATCCAGCAGGCATAACTTATTTACAACATGTGCAAATAGTCATTGTTAACATGTTTTATTTTGTATACCAAATATATAGAAATATATAGAAAGAGACTATGTGTACAGCCATTATGAATGTGCATGTGTTATCTTTATGTGGATAGACTATGCCCTATGGGGGAAAAATACACATGGTCCGTAGA